>JAMZAV010003936.1:0-103266 GCA_024449915.1 Sweltsa coloradensis | reverse complement strand
GGGAAAGCACCCTCTCAGGGGTGATTTTCCCCAAGGCCCGTTTGGTGGAATGGGTAAAGGGTTACACAGCAGTCAACATTTTTTGAAAAACAAAACGTCACTTGTTCACGATTTGTTAAATGGTGGAAAGGCGAAGACCACGACGGTAGAGGCACGGGTTTCTTTGTAACCCAAAATTGTCTGGTGGCACGATTTTAAATTCTTTCCCAACTTGTCTGTTGTCCTTTGTTGTTGGAGCACCGGGTAGGCCATGATGATAAGGCCAACCCAGCGCTAAGATGCGGTGCGAAGGGTTCTTGGCTTGCCACCCTTTAGAGAGCGCACACAAACCTAAAGTTTTTAGACGCTCTGTTACGCCATACTCACAAGTGGTTCCCCCGCAGATCACAAGTAAAATTATTCCCAAGTATTTTGACTTTTGGCAACACGGTATTATATCTCCATTTTGCTATACCGTTTTGTTTATGGTCCAGTTCTTGATCCCCCGTGTTTCGAAGTAAACTGTGACTTGCAACATTAATTGACATTTGGTTGTTTTGACCCAAACTTGATATTGTTTAGGTCATTTTGAGAGTTTTTGCTTTTTCTGAAGTAGATATGTTTTTGAAGAGTTGTATCGTCAGCATTTTTGTAGAATACTTGACTCACAACATCAGGTGGGCTATCATAAGATTGTAAAAAAAAAAAGGCCCACGTACCGACCCCCTGGGGAATCCAGAAGTAACGTCAATTAATGAATGAGGCTCCATCATGCACTACACGCTGAGATCTGCCCCTTTAAAAATGATTTAATCCAATAAAAGTCACTTTTAATTCCCTAATTATGTAGCTTATGTAGAAGTCTCTGTGTGGCACATGTCAAACGCCTACTCCAGTCCAACGCTATGCAGTCAATTTGCCCTTTTTTTTCCTTGGGCACGTATGCTGCCAGTCATCAAAGCCCTTTTTCAGATAGTTTGGGATGATCGCGAGGTAAAAATCCATGTGGTTTGGGGGTATCAAACTGTTCACTTCTAAGTGCTATAAAGGCTGAAGAAAAAGACCTCCCTTACCTTGCAAACCCTACTGGTAAGTGAAATTTGGGCCCGTAGTTAGATACATCTGACCATTCTTCGATTTGTACAAGGCACAACGTTTGCTCTTTCCAATCATTTGGAACAACTCCGGGCCGTTTGAAAAGTTGAACAGTTTCAGTGAGGGAGGGGCAAGCAAAGAACACACTGGTGGGAAGAATTTTACACTGTTCAAAAAAATCGCAAAAAACGCAAAGTTTATTTGTAAATTTACTGCACGTATTTAGTTTTTTTAAAAATTTTCTGGAAATGTTGTGTAAACTACAAATTTAAAGACAAAAACAGTAAAAAAAAATAAACAAATTAGCTTAAATTGAAGCACCCCAAAGGAAAAAATTAAGACAAAAGACTTCTTAAAAAAAAGTTATCACAGGGAACTTCGACGAAACTAATATCAAATTTTTCCTAGACAAATATTAACAAAAGATTTAAATTTTTGCAAATAAATACCGATTTTCTGTAAATTTACGGCAAAAGATCATTTTTTTCTACGGGACATGTTTTCAGGTTCTTATGATATAGTTAGAATATTATCAATTTTTCGTAGTAGTAAAACTAAACTAATTACCAAACAACATTATTTCTGTAAATTTACGGCAAATGTCACTTTTTTTCTAGGGCAAGAATCAGTGTTCTTACTGATATAGTTAGAATATTATCAAGTGGAAGTAAGTAAACAATTTTTTTTTCCAGTGAAATCATCTACTTTCTGTGAATTTTTCGGCAAAGATCACTTTATTGCACGGAAGTGGGGTTTATGTTCTTACTGCATATAGTAAGAATATTATCAATTGTCAGTTGTAAGTAAACTAACTTAAAATTGTCACCAAACCATCATCTACTTTCCTGTAAATCTACGGCAAATTGTTCACTTTATTGTACGGGACATATTAACAGTGTTCTTCACTGCATATATGTTAGAATTTATCAATTGTCGTTGTTTGTAAATTTAACTATTTCACCAAACAAATTTATCTACTTTCTGTAAATTGACGGCAAATGATCACTTTATCTAGCGGACGTAGTAATCAGTGTTCCTACTGCATATAGTAAGAATATATCATTGTCATTGTAAGTAAACTAAATTATGTTCACCCGCTTAAATCATCTACTATCTGTAAATCTAGGCAAATGATCACTTTATTCTTCGAACATAGTAATCAGTGTTCTTACTGCACATAGTTAGAATATTATCCATGTCAGTTGTAGTAAACTATCTAAATTATTTCACCGCTTAAGTCATCTTCTTTCTGTAAATCAACGGTAAATGTTCAGCTTTATTGTACGGACGTAGAATCAGTGTCTTACTGCTTACAGTTAGAATATTACCATTGTCAGTTGTTAGTAAAAACTAAATTATTTCATAACACACTCAAATCTTAACTTTCTGTAAATTTACGGGCAAATGTTCACATTATTGTATGGGGGGAACGTAATAATCAGCTGTTCTTACTGCAATATAGTAAGAATATCATCAATTGTCAGTTGTTTAGTAACTAAACTATTTCACCAATCAAATCACTCTACTGTCATGTAATATACGGCAAATGTTGACTTAAATAAAATAAATTATAATAAATTATAATAATAAAAATATAATTTTGCAGCTTGAAATAAATGCGGGCCGAACCATAATTCCTCAAACAGTGGTCATAAATTGATCGGTATGGTTCTAATATTCAACTTTTTAGGGTCGTTAAATTACTTCATTGGAATAATATTCACTTAAAAATGGACAGTTAGCAGACTTAAAGGACGATAATTCGTTCCTGAAGGGTAGATAAATATCACTTGGCAGATCGAAACATATCCCCCGATGAAATTTCTAACAATCGCCCATATGTTTTGTTGTTCCAATCTTCCACCATTTAAAGTTGTCAAAGGTAATAATGTAATCATATTTTCATTAATATTCTCTACTAGTGACCAGTTAAAAGCGTTTTAAAAGAACGGTTATTCTACACAGAAGAGTAGATTAATATCTTATATCACCATGCATGGCGGATTTCCGAAAGGACGAAATTCGACCCGAGAGAACATTAATAATTAATATTAATTATATTATAGCCTATCGTTTTGTTATATAATATGACCAGAATCCGAACCCCTATTTGGGTTAGGTGTTTTTTCTTTTCGTATTGATTCTCATTTAAAACATAACTCATCTCCCAACAGATTCACTACAGACGCTCTTCAGTATACGTATCTTGGGTATTGGGTGTTATCGACTAGGACAGTGTATACTCTTTCTCCGGTGTTACCAGTTCGAGCCTCGCTGACTTCCGAGATTTTAATACCATGAAATTTATATGTAATATTATCTTCGTACTAGTTACCAAATGATCTTGTCTTTCTTACAGGAACGTTCCGTTATCATAGTTTAATTGTTAAATTACATAATTGTAATGCTCCATTAATCGCACTCACTACAGTGAGTATAAAATTCAACCTGACAAATACTAAAATAATTCGTACGGATCGAATTTTGCTGGATCATGTGTCAAAATAACTAAACATTTGTCGTAAATTACGCATGTTGACTAGATTTAAAATTGCCTATTTGAGTTAAAAACTAAATAAAATGCTTTTATCCAACTGTTTCATTATTCCGAATAACAAAACATTTGCGTAAAATTCGGCGATGGTGGCTAGATGTTTTTAATTGCCAATATTGAAGTTTAAAAACGAATAAAATGCCCTTATTAATACTGGAATCATGTAGTAAGAATAATAACATTTTACCGTAAAACTTCGACAACTCAAACTCAGTAAAATGAACACATAGAATGATTATAAAACTTAGCCAATCATTTTCGAAAAATTTCACTACGCTTTTTTCACAGTCGTAAACCACCCACATTTGGGCAGGTAAACAATCAAAGAAATCGGACTTGCAGCTAACACTGAGCATTAGGTTAGTAAGGCGTACTTCCACGACATTGCAGTAATTTGACGAAAATATTTTGAACAGTGTAGTAGGATTCCATCAGGACCACTAGCCGCACCAGGACGAGTGTTGAGAAGTACTTTGCCTTACCTCATTGACCGAAAAGAAGTTTTTTATAAGGCTTTTGAACTGATGGATTTCCTAGTGAAATAATTTCGTACAGTTTGTCTCTATGAGTAAAGTTTTTCTTGGAACTTTGAGTAAATGCATTGGCAATTTCCTTTTGTCATCAGTTAAAACCTACCGATTTGCTGAGAAGTGAGAAGGAGCTGCACATGCCACTCTTAGAACGGATAAATTCAGATCCTTTAGAATTGCTCCCTAATTCGCAAACATGCTGTTGCTGAGGCATTTCTATTGTTTGTTTTCACTTGATTTCGAAACTTTCTGTAAGAGTTCCATAATCTTTCAGTACTGGATCCTCTTACATTTAATGAAGAGTTTTGTCACGCTTTTAATCAATTTCAGAAGATCCGAAGTATCCATGGGTGCCCGGCGTTGACCCTTCATTTATAGACTTTTGGGGATTGGCAACTTCAACACAATTCCAAAACAACCGAACACCAAATCTTTTCACATCAGATAACGTCATGCTGTTGATGTAATATTGTAAGGGCGCTCTAACGAAAAGAGTTCTAGAGTAGCAGCCGTCAGCCCTTTTATAGTTCCATACGATTTGTTATGTATTTGGTTCTAGGAACAGTGAATTTAATATTACGCATACTGTCAAATGGTCACTCACACTGGAATAACACTCGTGTCTTCAATAATATTTGGGTTATTGCACAGCAATAGGTCAAGATAGATGCGCGAAGTATCCGTTACTCGAGTAGCTTCGGTGACTGGATTTGGTGAAAAGAGCTCGTGGAACGCAGATAAATAAGATTGGCATAGCTCGTTGGAATAGGAGCTACAGAATCCCAAGTTATATTCAGATTAAAATCCTCCACACAAAACTATGCGTATACTTGGTTCCTAACTTTGTCGAACACGGCATAAAGATTCGATTTAGTTCCTGTCTAAATCTGCGTCGAATTAGGCGCCTGTTAAAGCCCGCAGACCCAAGTAACAGTTTTTTTATTTCGCAATTTTATCTCCCCCAATGATCTCTGCATTAAGTGTAGATAGTTCAGGTACATCACGCGGCTTAGCTCGGTTTTGCTGCTATGAGAACTCCACCTCCTGGTCGGGCATCTCTGTCACTTCCGAATACCTGTATGACGTGGGTCATATTTCCAGATTCTCGTAGCACTTGCATTCGAGCCACGGTTTCACAGACGAAAATATCTGATGGGGTAAGCGCTTCAATCCAGAGTATGAATTATGGGAGAGCGTTTCGACATGTTTTTAGACTACGATCGTTTAAAGATAGTAATTGATAGGCAAATTATGGGAGCCAGAATCGGCTATTGTGCTTTGGTTAAGAAGCGCATCTCCAGGCAAATGAAAAATGAATCATTAAACTGTGGGGCACTGTGGCACTCCCAGCACTCCAATTCGTGCACCATTAACTACAGTTAACTACACGCCTGTGTCAAGGACGGCAGTATTTTGACGCTGTATTGTGGAACGGGTCTGGCGTACATTCATAGGCATATTGTAAAAGTTGGTTTTTACGCCCCTCAGTTTTCCAATGAATTGGCAACGCTTGTTCTGCCCGTTGGATTGGCCTGGATTTACTTCTACATCTCCACTACAAAGTAAGAAGATGCAGATTATATCCATTTCGACACAGGTGGTCTGTATAGTAACTAGCAAGCGATGATCATCAGTTTGAACACACGCAAAGAACGCAGGGTTTAGCTCCCACATCCCCAGAAAGAGCATAAGCAACAGGAAATGCTGCCAAATGTTGAAGTGAAAATCCTCTTGGCCATTGTTCTAGTTCGTCGCCTTCTTTTGGGGGGGTCCGTTGTTTACGACGCCCACCTCCCAAACATCTAGTCAATGCAACCGGTCTTATTTTTCTTAAAAAATACTTCCATCACAGACTTCCGGATGAAACCCAGCATCTTATTGAAACAATTCACTTTCCAAGGGTGCCATAGACCTGTCGACATTTAGTTGCATTAAGTCTGTCACCAATTGCAATTTGCATCCATAATTGATGCATTCTAAATGTCATAAAAGAAACAATGTAAACAATCCACCAAATTCAACGAAACCTTCTTGCCATTCGTCTCTCGACTAAGCCTCGCCCTAGAAATTTTGGCATCTGCGATCACTAACAGCCATAGTATATGGTTCTGATTATATCGTCAATCTTACCTCTTGCCGATCAGGTTCTTCTTATACTCAAAAAGATAGAATGTCAACATATCACGGTTTAAATGTATTGACATCAGTAGCAACCTATTGTTTTAGTTGTTTTATACGACAAACAAATCAGCAACATGAATCAAACTAAAACTTTAATTTTTTAAAAAATGTTAACAGGAAAAACGAAAAAAAACTGGATATACAATTGTACAATACCACCTTAATATCGAAGAACAATCTTTATGATAAAAAAATATTACAAAATGTACCCAAAATCGGTAAATTCCTATTTTAGGGCCACTTTCTCCTAGAGCCAAGTTTATTCCACTGCCTGTGTTATCTTTAACGGGAATCGAACCCTGAACCTTCTGCATTGGAAGCAGGTACGCTAACAACAAGACCAAGCGACGGCATGTGTAAATGAATAATATATGCATCGAGTATTTTGATCTTGATGTTTTAAACATATTTCGTAGAGGCACAATAATAATTGATGAAAGGATTATGTATCTGGTATCAATCGATTCGTTATGAAACGTCCTTTAACAATTTTGATGAGGTACCCGTCGCAAAAAAAAAACAAGATGGCCGCCGAAAAAAACTTTGTAGCTTACATATTTTCTAAGATAATTGACAGATTCATTTCAAAGGTACCGTTGGAAAGGTAATTAAAGGAGCAAAAAAGTATAAATTTGCAATTTTTACGATACTTTTATATTTACTGAGGTTATCTTGTTACTAAACTCAATTGTTACAGCTGTTATGGAACAAATATAACGTATATATGTATATATTTTGTTTAACCTTTGTTTTATAGTAAGCGACTTTGACGCTGTTATTTTGGTACCATAGACAGAAATTAATAAAAGTTCTTCCACCGGGGATTGAACCCGGGACCAGTTGGAAAGAGTATGACATTGACAGTCTAGGTCCCGAGTTCAAACCCCGGTGGAGGTATTTTTTAAATTTCTGTCTTAATATATAATTTTTTTGGTTTTTAGAGATTTTCGTGGCCGAAATGTATGTCATACTGTCATACTTTGCCTCGCATCTTTTACACATGCCGTCGCTTCAAATACATTATCTCGGGATATATTTGTCGGAACATAAAAAGTAAGGACTCATTGAATGCATAAAGAGATATGCTACGTTAAAACAAGCGAAACATTGTCAAAAACAGTTTTGGTCATGTAAATATATGCGCCATAAGTTCCATACCGATGACGAGTGTGGTAAATAATTTAAGTTTTTGTAACATAACCTCAGTAAATATTAGTGTTTCAACAAAATGATAATATATAGTTTATTTCTCTTTTAATTACCTTTTCAACGGTATACGTAAATTAAAAATCGGATATATACTTTTAATGATATGCGAGTCAAAAGGTTCATTGGCGGCGGCCATCTTGATTTTTGCCATAGGAAGGCCTCAGTAAAAAAATCGAAATTTTTCCCTTTAAAATTGTTGAATCACGGTTCAAAACGAATCGATTGATACCCCATACATAGTTGTTTCACCTATTGTGCTCTGAAAAAATCGTTAAAAATACAAAAATCTCAAAACAATCATAACCTTAAAAAAATTAAACTTTCTGGAAAATTGTTGATATATCATTTGTAGCTCTTTTTATTACCTTTTCAATGGTACTATTAAAATTGAAATCTGCGAAATACTTTTAAAGATTTTTAGTTAAAATGTTCAATGACGGCGGCCATCTTGTTTTTGCCCAGGGAAGGTCTCAGTAAAAAAATCAAAATTTACCCATTCAAAATTGTTTAAGTTCGGTTCATAACGAATCGATTTATACCAAATATCTAATTGTTTCACCAATTGTGCCTCGACAAAATGTATTTGAAACATAAAGATCACACAGTAGTAGCTAATATTCATCTACACAAGCCATCGCTTCAATTACATAAACTCGGGCTATAATTGTCAGAAAATTAAATGCATGGATTCATTATAAACACATAGAAATAATCTAGCAAAAATGCAACTTAAAAAAATGTAAAACCTTTTTACCTAGTAAATATCGTTCCATAACGAGAAAGTGTAAAGTAAACAGAGTTTTTGTAACATAACCTCAAACAAATGGAATTTTCGTGAAAATTTGTTACATTAATTTAAATTTCTATCATTTACTTTCGAATGGTACCTTTGAAATTGAAATCGGTCAAATACTTACGAAGATACGCTAGTTTAAAATTCGAAAGCGGCGGCCATCTTGTTTTAGATATGGCCGGTCTCAGCCAAAATATCAAGACTCTCACCATCAAAATTGTTTATCTATGGATCAATACGAATCGATTGATACCAGATACATAGCTCTTTCACCTTAGCTGCCACGGAAGCATGTTTTCATACCCTATGCTCCCCCACTATGTACTATTATGAGTAATTTTGTCATTTTTGGGGTATTTTTTTACCCTTTTTAAAGGGTTATTTTCTTTGATTATTGCTTGGGGGCCAAGACAGTGTTTTGCACCCCCTTTTTCCCAAAAGGTTTTTACGGGGGGTCTTTCTTTTTTTTGCTAATTTACCTTTTTCCCTTTTATGGCGTCCGTGTTTTTGAAAAAATTTTTTATTTTTACTTTATTTTTTTTTTGTAAATTCCCGGGTTGTATTTGAATTGCTTTTCAAAAGGAAATTTGAATGACTAATGGGACTCGCCCCGCCCCTTTTCTGGGGAAAAACTAAGTGGAAAACTTTAGTGCGGGAACTTTGCGTTTCGAAACGGGAAATTTACGGCAAATTAAATTTTGGTTTTAAAATCAATTTCGGGGACGGGAGGGGGGCGAAAGGGCCCGGTTGAGTGGGGGGAAATTTACAATCGGACCAGCAAAAGGGAAAAGGTCGTTTTCCCAAGAAAATACAAAGGGTTGGGTTCTGAAAAGGGAATTGTTCAAGAAGAAAATTAGTTGGGCAGTGCATTGGAAACTCGAGTTTCAAAAGGGAAATTAGCCAAATCAAGAGGCAAAAAATTCAAAAAAAAGGTTAAAAATCTCCCAATCCCACTTCCAATTTGACCCCCTTTTACCCAAACCCAAACCAAAGGGGGACTTAAATTTAAGCCCATTTTTTTCTTACAAATATTTAAAAATTCACTCATACAGGGGGTTTCCCAACTCACGTTCAATCAGGGGGGAAAGGGCATAGTTTAAACCCAAAACACTAATATGGTGTTTTTTTTAAAAATACAATTGCCCTTTTTTTGGGTTGGGGATTTTTTTTTTTTTTTGTGTTTTATCCTCACTAAAACTTTTCCCCTAAAAACCACCTCATTAAATACCTATCGATTTCGGCCCACTGTTGGGGGATTAGTCTATTTAAAAAAAACAACATTTTCTTTTCCCCCCAAAAAAATGTTCTTTGGTAAATCATCTTCCCAAAGGGCTAATAAAACCTCTAAAACTTGACTTTGGTGGGGGGCCCCCTTTGGGTTGTATATGAATTTCTTTTAAATATAAAAGGTAAAAAATTTTTTGGGTTTGGGTTTTCTGACTTGGGGTTAGAGGGGGGTTTAAACTTGCCATTTTGGGGCGCCTTGGTTTTAAAAATTTTTCATTTAATAAAAGGGTTAAAAAAGGGGTTTCGGGGGGTTTTTTCGGGGACGTGTGTTAGAGGGGGTTTTTTCAACTTGCCCAGGGTTGGGGGTTTTTTCAACAAAGGGGGGGTTGACCAAAAAAATAATTTTTTTTTTTAAATTACTAAAATTGACAAAAATGGGATAAAGGGTTTTATTTTAAACGGGAAATAATTTTTTCCGTTTCCATTTTTTAAAACGCCGGGGGTTACCCAACAGGGGGAGGATGGAGGGCCGGAGGATCGTAGGTTTAAAACTTTACGTCTTTTTTAAACCCCTGGGAGAGCCCCAGCGAAGGTAAAAGGGGGTATTGGGGTTTATTTTTTCGACAAATTTGGCTTGGTGTGAATTGATAGGGGGTTGCAGCTGGGGAAAGGACTCTTTGGGCTTAAGGGTATTTTTCCTTTATTTGAAAGTGCATTTTGATAAATAAAAATTTTTAGAAAAACGCGGGGAATTTTTTGGAAGCAGGGGCGGGGCCTTAAAGGGGGGAATCTGCTCCCAAAAAGGAAAAGGAGGCGGGATTTGCAAAGGGTTGGGTTTTCTCCTTTTCAGGATTTTATGCCTGGGGAAGGGGGGGAAGGAGGGCAGGTTTAAACCCTTTTAAAGGGGTTTTGGGGGGTAATGGAAAAGTCATGTCAAGGGGGTTCCCACCCTTAAAATTTAAAAATATTGGCAAATTACAGCCAGGGGGGGTTTTTTGGGCAGCAAAATTTTGTTTGGGGCCCAAAACGGGGGAATTTTTAGCCCGCGGGAGGGGTTTTGGGAAAAAAAAAACAACTTTGTACCCAAAGGGGGGGGTTTTTTGTTATCAAGGGCCAAAAAATCAGCGTTTTGATCGGCTTTAAATTGGGATAATCAGGTCATTTGGTTTATTGTAGAGAGTTGGGTCTTTTTAAAAAAGGACTTTTTTCAAACTGAAATCTCTTGAGGCTCATGGGAGAGTACCTGTTTTTGTTTAATCGGAACAAGGGTCTTTCTTCTGTTTTGTTAACACCTACGGCCCCCCCTTTCAAACCATTTTTTGTCTGTTTACCCTTTTAAAAAGCGCCCTGTCGTGGAAAGTATTAGCATTTGAGGGCCAAAAAAAAAAGGGAAAAAAAAAATTTGAAAAATGGGGTTAATTTCAAAGGGGTTTTTATGTCCTGAGGTTAAGGGTTTTTTGCCCTTTCCCCGGGGACGTTTTAAAAAAGCAATGGAAAAGGGTAATTTTAAGGTTTTTGTGCCCTTTGGGGTTTGGGGGTATTTGGACTTTTTGGGTTGACCACAAAATTAGCAATAAACAAGGTTTTTTCTAAGGTTTTGTTTTCCTGGGTTTAAAGGGGTAGTAAACTTTTCCCGGGAAAAAACTAATAGAAATTTGAAAAGGGGAATTTCCCTTGGGGTTTTTGAGTTCTAAATTTTGGGGGGGGATGTTTTTATTTTAATTTTTATACTCACAAATTTTTTAGTTCCGGGGGGGGGTTTTCATTTTTTAAATTTTTTTTTAAAAGCTGTAAAGGGGGATTTGGGGGAGTTTGGCCGGGGGTGGGGGGGCCCAAACTTCTAGGGGGGGTATAAAAACTGCCACGAGGATTTTGGAGTTTCCGGGGGGGGGTGTCATTTCCCTGGGTTTTAAAGGGTATTTTGAACCCGGGGCTCACAGGATTTGGGAGATGCCTTGGGGGTGCCCACTTTCTGGGTTGAAGAGGGTTTTTAAAGTTTGCTCATGAGGAATTATTTGGATCCCTTTGGGGGGGTCACTTCCTGGGTTAAGAGGGTGGTAAACCCTTTCGGGAAGAAATTTGGTTTTGCCTTTTGGGGGTTTCCCCTGTGGTTTAAAATTTTTTTGGTTGAACCGTTAATGGGGGAATTATTGGATTTTTTTTGGGGGTGTCCCCCGCTAGGGGGGGAGTGAAATATTTCGCTGTCTACTGTTCATAATTTACAAAAAGGGAAGTAGGGGTTTCCCTTTTTTTGGTGGGGGGACGAGGGCAAAAGTAAAAACATGCCTAGGGTCTTTTGGGGATGGAAGGAACCAGTTGTGGTTCTTTGCCCTTTTTTGGAGAGGGGTAGGAAACCCTTTGTCCCCCAGCTTTTTTTAAAGGGGGAACGCCAAAGGGTGTCATACCCTAGAAAGGGAAAAGGGGTTTTTGGCCCACGGGGACGTCCATTATCTTTTAATTTAAAAAGGATTGGTACATTGCTCAAACAATTGCTTTTGGGTTAAAATGGGGGGGAAATTTTGTTTGTCTCATTTGCACTTGGCTACAGGGGGGGGGAAAAACCAAGGGGGTGGTGTAAACAGTCCTATTTTTTTGGGTTTGGCAGGGTTTATTCCAGGGCTTAATTCTTTTGTAATTAAAAAATTTGTAATTAATAATTTAATTCATTTATTTTTTTAATATCATTAAAATTTAAATTATTTTTTAAATTAAATATATTTTTTTTTTTGGGTTAATCAACCCAGAACTGCGAAAATGTTTCAAAGTTTTTGTTTCAAAAAAATTTTCCCTTGATTGTGATTATAAATTCATTTTTTGTGGGCCCCTTTTGTTTGAAAATTAAATAAAAAAAAATTTTTCTTTTTAAAATTTTAATTACAAAATTATTTTATTGAAAAAATAATTTAATATGTTTCGGAATAATTTTGTCTTTTGTTTTTTAAATTTAAAATTTTAAATTTTAAAATTAATTTTGTTAAAATTTTCGGGGATAGGTTTTCGTGTTTTTTAAATTTTTTAAACAAACCCTTCATTTAAAAATTTTTCGCCTTTGCTTTTTTTTTAAAATCGATTAGTAAAGGGGAAAAGTGTTACTTTTTCCCACTAATTCAGTTTTAAATCAAACTGAATTTAAAGGGTTGCTATATGGCATTTCTAAATGTCACCCCAGTGTGTTTTACTTCTTAAAGCATTTTTTACACTTGGGTTTTTTGTTTCTATTGATCCCACGGGGTTTGACTGTATTTTTGTACTTTTTCTTTTCGGGGTTTTTTGGTTTTTTTTTTAGTGACGGGCCCTTTCATTTTTTTGTGCGGCCCAAAGGGGGGAGGGGGACTTTTTGCGAGCCATTACGTATGAAAGTCCCTCCGGGCCAGTTAAAAAATCGGGGGGGCTTCCAGGAGCGCCCTGGAAAAAAGCTCGCCCAAAATTGCGGAGGAAGCCCCTAAATTTTAAAAGGGGTTATTTTTAAAGGGAAACTTTCCCGGGGGGGTTTCCCAAAATTTAATTTATTCGGGAATTTTTTGAGACGGAAATTTTAAATATTGTCCTTTTTTTTTTTTTTTTTTCATGAAACAGAAAATTTTTTTTTTTGTGTTTGTTTTATAAATTTAAATTTTTATTAAGATTGTTTGGTTAGTTTAAAAATATGGGTTTTTTTAAATAAATTTTTATTTAACCCTAATTCGCGGGAAAATTAAAAGGTTTTTAAGTTAAATTTTACTGTTCTTTTCGAGCCCAAATTTTTTTATTTTGGGTTTCCGGGGCTTTTTATCCCGGGAAAGGGTTTGAGTTTTTGCTTTTTTGGTTTCTTTTTTTTACGTGAATTCTTTTTTAATTTAAATTTGCTTTTTTTTTTTAGTTTTTTTGTGGGTTGATACAATTTAGTTTTTCATTTAGGTTTCGGGTTTGGGGGTTTTTTGGTCATTATCAAGAGGGGGGGGTTTGCGTTTTCCCTTTGTTTGAGGGGGAAAGGGATTGCAAGTTTGGGAGGAAACCCAAGGTTTCAAGGAAGGGGAAGAAACTTTCAAGGGGAAAAAAGGGGAGCATTGAAGAAACTTTTTGGATTTATTTTTAAGGGGTACTGATATACGGAAAAAACTCTTAATCCAAAATGGCAGTGGGAATCTTCCTTTTTTTATTGATTCCCACTTTGAGGACATTTTAAAAGGATTTGGGGGGGAATTTTTTTATGTGGGGGTGCAGGGTAATTTTTGGGGGTTAGTTTCCCCCTTTGGGGAAACGGGTTTTAATTTAAATTGATTAGTTTGTGAAAAGACAGTGTTTTGCTTTAACTTTTTCAAAAGTATAAGGGGGGTTCATGTTTTTGCGGCAATGACCTTTGCGCGCGTGTATGGCGCCCGTTGTTTGGGGGGACAGAGGGATTTTTGTCATTTTTTGTTTTTTTGGGGCAACCCCCGGTGTATTTGAATTGCGGGTCAAGCATTGTGACTGAGCTAATAAAACTCCACGCGCCCCTTTCCTGGGGGAACTAAGTGGCGACATAGTGTTTGACTTTGCTTTTTCGACACTCCCAATTACTGCTTTTTAAATTTTGGACTTTGAACAAGTGGGGGACGGAGGGGGCCCGAAACCCCCGGTTGAGTCGGGGAGTTAAAAATCTGCCCAGCGAACAAAGAAGTCCCCCTTCGAGAGAAAAGTAAAATGGGTTCTAAAAGGGAATTTGTTGACAAAAGAGTAATTAGTTAGCGGGTGCATTGGAAACATCGAGTACAAATTGTTTACCCCGTTTCAAGAGGCAAAAAAGTCAGAAAAAGGTAGAACTCTCCCACTCCCACGCCCCGGAAAAGAGCCCGGCTAAACCCGGGCCCAAAACCAAGGGGGGGGAATTTAAAAGTAAGACAGGGTTTTTCTTTAAATATGGGCCCAATTCACTCACTACAAAAGGGGTTTGGGAAACTCACGTTAAATCGGGTAAATGCAAAAGTTTAAACCCAACGGGGCAAATTGGATGATTGTTTTTAAAATACAATTTGCTCCTTCTTTTTTTTTGAATTGTGTTTTGTTTGTGATAAATCCTCACTATAAAATGTCCCTAAAAAACCCAACCCTCTTAAAATTTCCCTTTATCGTTCCCCGGTCCTTTTGGGAAAGGGATTAGCCCTTGTAAAAAACCAACAGTGCTTTTCCCCCAAAACAAATTTACTTTGGTAAATAACATCTTTCCCAAAGGGCAAATAAACCCTCTCAATTTTGAAAAATATTCTTTTCACTTTAAACAAAAAGCCGTAAAATCCCGGTCTACACAGATTTCAGCAAGGCTTTTGATAGCGTTGACCATGCACTGCTTCTCCACAAACTTGAAGGTTATGGTATTCAGGGTCAACTTCTCTCACTGCTGGCAAACTACCTCACAGGTCGAACGCAGTGTGTTGTTATCGATAACTCAAATTCCAGTTCTGAGAATGTCACGTCTGGGGTGCCCCAGGGGTCTATCCGGGGTCCTTTAATGTTCACTATGATTGTAAATGATATACCTGCGTGTTTTCCATCCAATAAGTGTCTTCTTTACGCTGACGACTTAAAAGTGTATAAGCCCATCAACAAAGCTAATGCCTGCAATGCTCTTCAGTTAGAGCTTGATAATTTTGCCAACTGGTGTAGAACATGGAGACTTTATCTCAATGTTGATAAATGTAACGTGATCACATATACTAACAAGAAGAAAAATTCTATACTTTATAAATACATTCATGAAGGTGCTCACTAAAAAAATTATGATTCCATCAGAGACCTAGGTGTACAGATGCCCTTTCGATCTTTCTTTTAATGACCACCAGCGCTTTTCAAAAAAAGCATAAGAATTCTTGGGTTTACAAACGAAATTGTGCCGCTAATTCTCACCCAGAACTACAAGAAAGCTGTATGTATCCTTGATTCGACCCAGGTTGACTACGCCAGTGTTGTGTGGAATCCACATCACGTCACCAAAATTAAGCAAGTTTGACGTATTCAGTACAAATTGTAAGTTTTCTTTGTTTTCAAAATAATATAAATTTTTCATCGATCACATTATGCACACTTTGTCAACAACAATTGATTCAAAACTAGAAAGTCGACGTAGTGAAACCCGACGTAATTTTCCTTTGCAAAATTTCCATAACTTCATCGACACGGACCTACTACAAAATATAAATTTCATTTCCTTCAAGATATACAAGAAATTACATCCCTTTTAAAATTCCATGTCCCTCGATTGATGTTTTAAATTTTTCCCCATTACCGAATTCAAGACACTTACAACAAATAATTAGCCATTAATCAGAATTGACATAAACACATGACACTTCAATTATTAAAGCAGTGTTTTTATGCCAGTTTACCAACATGACTCATCACTTTTTGTCACCTAATCAGCTTTTCACTAGTTTTGTATTTTATAACCTAATTTTTTTTCTTCCATTATCTTGGGCTTAGCCGTATTTTATATATATATATCTTTGTTACTAAATTTTTCTTTTTTTTTGTACTGTGTAAAATCTTAATTTTATAGTACTTAAATTTTTATAGTGTTCATATTGATTTGTATAAGAAACGTATTTGTATTATTTTAAATTGTATATTTTTAACTTAATTGTTTAGTTTTAGCATACCTAACACTTGTGGGTTTAATACTTTTGGGTTAGAGATAATAAATAAATAAATATAAATATAATTTGTTTATTTAATATTTGATATTTGTTAATTGGTAAATTTGATGATTTGTTAAATTTTTTAAAATTTTATTATTGTTTTAATTGTAAAATTGAGTATTTCAATTTTGTGGAATTTGTGGAATTGTAAATTTAAATCATTTTGTTAATTTTTGCAAATTTGTACATATTTTGTAATTGTTACTTTGATGAATTTGCTAAAAATTTTTTAAAATATTGTCAATTATCAAATTTTTAATTGTAAATTTAGTATTGTAAATTAAATTTTTGAATTGTAATTTGTTGTATTTATATAGCTTTATTTGCTAAAAAAGATTGAAAAATTAATTGATAGCTGTGAACTTATTTCACATATAAGGCTTTTTTTGGATGAATAATTATGATAAATTAAGATAACTAGTGAATGTGATTCATGTATTGTCATCAAGAATATACGATGTGTGAAAAATTCAGCCGATGGACATTGGGAAGTGAGTGAAATATCTTTTCCATATAAAACTTTGATTTATTAATTATGATGAATTAATTTATTAATTAGTAAATATGTTAATTGATTCATCTACTCATCTACTGTCATCAAGAATATACGTCTGTGTGAAAAATTTCAGCTCGATCGGATATTGGGAAGTGGGTGAAATATCGATTCCCATATAAAAATGGATATTTTTTTAGATGAATTAATTGATTAATTAGTGAATCTGTTAATTGATTCATCTATTGTCATTAAGAATACGTATGTGTGAAAAATTTCAGCTCGATTGGACATTGAGAAGTGGGTGAAATATCGATTATAAGATTCCGTCTAGACAGATAGACAGACAAACACATGAAGCTAATATAAGCGTTGTAATAATAATAATAATAATAATAATAATAATAATAATAATAATAATAATAATAATAATAATAATAATAATAATAATAATAATAATAATAATAATAATAATAATAATAATAATAAAATAATAATAATAATAATAACAAGGGGAACAAAATATAATCATATTTTATGTGACTACTCAATTATGACGAATAAAATTATATTCACAGTACGCAGAGTATATAATTGATGATAGCGAAGTAATGATGAAGCATATGCTATGCACAGCATTTTATTAAAATAAAATAAATATATAGAGCCTACCCACTCATTTTCAGTGGGGGACATTCAATTTAAAGCCGACCAAACCAACCCTATATGGGCCACACCATCGACGAGCAAACAATGGTCAACTAGCGACCAGCAGATCAATCAAGCTGGACACGATTACACCCGCGGTCAGTACCAGAATCAACAAGGCTAATTCGGAACAACCTTATGATTTAATCTGCCTCGTTGCTAGGACGGCTCCAAAGTCACCATTTACACATTCCTAAGCCAGAGCCAATAACCAAATCAGAAGTTAAAAACCTTCTGTCCACATAGGGATTCGAACCCTGGACCTTCTGCATTGAAAGCAGAGCCTCAAGCCACAACACTACAAGGTGCCTGTTGAATTGTGGAAGTGACTGCTGTTCTACAAAGTGACACTAACTACTACTTATGCATTTAAAAATATGAACCTACACACATAGGCGCACTTCGCAGTTCGCATCCCTCCTTCCGTAGTCACGCATAACTGTTTTTCACGCTACTGATGAAGTGGCTACTCGATACTGTGAGTGTGAATGAGTCACATGACAGTTGACACGAAACTCAAAACTTCAGATATCGGTCAGTGCCAGAGTGCACCCTACTGGGTGGGTGGTACCCTAGCCCTAGAATCTCGTAGAACCTCGTTGTCCGAGCTTTGCGAGTAGATGCAGGCTGCGTCTAGGGTGGCGGGAATGCACGCATGCGCCGCTACCGGGAGCGGGTCATACCGGGATGAGTCCTGCTCGGAAGTCGGCAGTCTCCCCTCCGAATCAGACAAGTGCGCTAGCTACCCCGACCGACAACAAGTGGTGGCCGACACAACAAGTGAGCGGAGCAACTCTCCATCAACAGGTAGGGCGGGCATAGTCACACTTCTTTCCCTACCTACATCTCATGCCTTTTCTTTAGAGGTTTACAGGTGGGACTAACTTGATCATCAAATAACTGACGTGGGGAATGGTGGTAATTTTAATTGTAACAACAAGAGTTTATTGCAATGTTTCTTCAAACATATTTGAAGAGAAATTATATTTGAACTTGCTGTTTCGTTAGCTACCAACAACATATTATTAGATTACTGAAGTAATTTCAAATGTGATGCGGCAGAAGCATTGACAAGTCGAAAATAAACTATTTATCTATTGTTATTATCGGTCGAAACCGGTGCTAACGTACATGTTGCACTGACATCATTAATATGTCAAGTAATTCCATCATGTATAGGGGCCTACACATTATCAGTTATCTTAATTCTAGCTAAAATAAGACTTGTCACTTATAATATTAAAGTGGTATTCACCCGCTAAACTTAAAAAAATATATTTCATTCTGGCTAATTAGTTTTAAATTTATAAATTAACATAAAAATTATTGGGTCCACTATGACCCCCCATAAAAGTATCAAACTTGGTATTTTTCGAGCAACGGTAAAATTCTCCCATAACAAATAACATGGACAAGGCCCCGTGACCTTGGTGGATTTTGATCCAAAAACATATGGGTAATTATTGACGTACTCTACTGCCTTTACTGTAAATCCTCTATATTTCAATTTGTAATTTGGGTAAGATGGTTCGGTCAAAATATGCTGTCTACCAAGAAGGGGTTTGATTTTGTAATGCATATTTTTGCGTATTTGAGTGTATATTTGTGCACAATTTCAAGACACAATGTTATAAAATATGGCCATTTTAGATTGGGAAGATGCTCTTATCTATGTGGAGCAAAAAAGTAGCAGGTTAAAGACGATTGAAGAAATTTCTCAAAACGCCAATTTTCGCAAATTTGTAGATAAAAAAATTAAATTCGGGTAAAATCACATGTAAAAGATATAAATTTTTAACCGGTTATTTTAGTGTAGTATTATGCTATAGATTATGAGGTAAAAGTAAATTTTGGGGGTAAAAGCCCTTTAAGAGGAGTTGCTGAGGCTGGCGGGTTAACGGTTAATAAAATCGGTATCATATTTCGCACGAACTTGAAAAAGAATCAATCTATGAGGTCCAGTACGCGTATTCCTAAATTAATTCATTGATTATAAATTAAAAAATTGAAATCTCCGTAATTTACTCAATTTTGGTGAACTTCGGGAATTTTTTCCATGTGTTCAGATGTTTTTTAACGCAAATTTGCATACTGGATATCAACGTGTAAATCAATGTTAACGCTTAGGTTTATTTGGTTTTAACATAAGATAAACGGTTTGTTGGGAATTTACAGAATTGAAATCCATGTTTTGGATTTCTCATTTTTTCACGGTTTGGATGGATTGTATGGCTCATTTTTTGCATACAAGTGTGGATATCCATATATAAGTACTTCTTAAACATGCATGTCAAATTTCGTAATGCCATTACCAATTTGTTCGTCGCAATCCTAGCATTGCTCTTCGGACTTGGGGAAACTACGAAAACCACGTCAGGACGCAGGGTGGAAGCTGTCTCGGAATCTCGAAGTATCATTCTTCAAACTAACTACATGTGTTGAGAATTTCTATCTTTTGAGTCTCGATGTACATATTGGGTTGATTGAAGATCTAGCTGTCATGTAGCATTCTTGGTATTATGCCGTTCGCGGATATAATGAATGGGATAGTATCTACTTTTTCTGTATCGACATTTTCTCGATCTCAATTATTGCCAAGTAGTTCCATTATACTTGATTTTTTTTCTGTAGGCCTAGTCTTGACGTTATAGCACATTGGGACAGCCACATCAATAAAGGTAGTTTCTTGTTGTAAATTTTTATATCCTATATTGTGATGTATAGTTTGGTAATGGTCTGTTATAACTGTGCGGTCGTAATAATATTTAAAATCTTTACCATCTAGCTAGCCAGTACTTTCTCCGATTTGTATTTGTAGTAAGGCACGTGTGTCAATGACATTGCACTCTACTTTATTGATAGTTCTTTTTTCATGTTTGGTACTTGATTATGTCTGTAGAGGTACCTAATCTGTAATTGACATAGTGGTTGGCAGTAGCACCCAGATTTGATGTGTTCGATTGTTTTACCCTTAATACAATATTTTGTACATTGATCGTTTGCTGTCGCATCTTGTATAGGCATTATGTATTTTTTTATTGTTTGATGCAATCACTCTTGAAAAGTCATCAATCATCATAAAAGCTTCCATTTCTCCAAATATATCCCCGTTGTTTAACCACTTATTTGGTGTCTTAATATCTACGTGTACTTTGTGTAGTTCATCAATGTTTCTTGTGCAAGGTCTTTTCTGAGATTGTAACTTTTTACCACCGTCGGTTATGAGGTTCATTTGAAGTAAACATCTTCGTTTGCTGGATTGAGGGGAGTTAATGATTCGCCAGCTAGCACCACATCCCATGAAGTGTCGCTTGGTTGCTCTATGTCTGGTAGGCTACCTTGCTAGAATACCCTCTGTATAACTAAATGATTCATCGAGTAGGCCTAAGCTCCTTTACATAAATTACTAATTCATCTTATTAATAAGCGCCCCTTTCTTAGTACTAAGTACGTACCACCATACCCCTAGATTGCATAGACAAGTACTTGGAGATGTTCACTAAGCGACAGCCGTCGTGTGACTGAGACTATGTTGGTGCAACCTCTAAGGTGGGATATTAATTTTAGACCCTCACTTTGGTAATAAATTGGGGCATTAATTATATTAAAGGCCTATGTATTTTTGTGCACTAGTGGTGGCTGTGGTAACCGGTATTGATTTAAAACAGGATTTTTCGGGGAGTTAGTAGGTCTTGGCCAGTCTAAGAAGGGCAAATACTATTTATTGATTCTAATGATTCTTATTAGGTAATTTATTCACGTTTTATTTTTTATTAATATTAGTGACTTTATTGATGTATTATATTTGTTGAACCCGTAAAGTGCCCTTTTGAGGCCCTTGAGAAACTAGGTGTTGATGGGGAAGGTGTCACATTAAATTGTGGTATAAAGTTTATTGGGGAGTTCATTTTGTTTTTGGATGTGCGAACATTAAAACGCTTTGTCGGTACTCTTTTAAATTTTAGGCCTACATAGATCGTGACAACAGTTGACCGATTTCATTTTTTCTATACCGATTTGTAGGTAATTGTATGTTCTAACAGTTTTATAAAATTCATTTCTAATATGTGTATGATTTCATTGTTAAAAATGCAAGCATGGAAAAAATAGTGTAAATAATTTCCGAAGTGTTATTCAAGCATAATGTTTATACAGAATTGGTCAGTTTTAAAGCTTTGTTTTCATACAATATAAGGATTTATAAAAGTTATTCATAAAACTACAGTAATACAAATTACGAATTATTTAACGTTTTAGTACATTAGAGTTGAAGGATGAGCATTTTCGTTCGATTGAACGCTATTTAACAACCATTTTAGTACAACCAGAGCCCGGTAAAGGGAAATTTCCCCGTTTGGGGTTGGGAGGTCCCCTAACTAAGTCAAAACGGAATCTAACGTTCCTGCGGGGCCTTTAGGGCGGCCCAATGTGAAACTTTAAAAGCACTGCACGCTAAAATACCGGTCAGTAGATAATCGATGTGCAGTGACGCTTTAAATCAACAAATGGGCAGACAAAACGTCAAACTTCAAATTTTTTTTTCAATCGTATTTTTGCCCTGGGCCCTAGTGTTTTAAAACAATTTACTTTTGATTTATTATTGTACTATAAAATGTTGCGCAGGCGTCACTGACATTTTCGTGCGAAATAAATTGAGATGAGAATATAGGACATGTGAAAATAGGCAGTATTTTGAAAATAACGTTGACTTCCAGCAAATTGCTGTTTTCTCGGCCGTTAATCAACAGATCGGAATGAAATCTTCCGCAATATAATTGAGAAGGTTTTCTATAGAGCCCTCTGGTGCCGTATTAAGAAAATGTGTACATTTATCTAGCATGAATTTTTTAATATGGCAACATTTTTACAAAAATACCATTTCACGCGCTGTATCATGGAACTTTAAAAAATACACCCAGACTCTTATTTCAGAAAACTTTACTCTATCGCCCTGAATTGATGAATTTGCTCTTCAACCCAGTCAACAGAATTGTTCTATCGCCAACCGTTTAGGAAAAAACAGCAATTTCCCAGGCATTGTTTTGCGTTTTTTCGTTCGACTGTAGTACGCTAGATGGCGTAGGCGCTGCGAAAAAGTCGTGAGACGATTTCGTGTTCGAGCGAGTGTTTTGTGGAATTTGAGGGGAGGTAAACTAAACTGACAGTGTCTTGTTACGCGTAGCAATACTGGCCAAGGAATTTCCGACGTAAAATCTATGCCAGAATGGGGATTTGTGACTAGGACCTTGGAGCATTGGATTGGAACTATGCATATAGGACACCATTTATCATATTATTTTGTCCCCACCAACTATCATCAAAATAAAAATATGTTTATTGTTCTTGTTCTTGTTTGTTGTAAGTAGTCTATACTATTTTTAAATGTGTTATGCATTGTGTTTAGTGCTAGTGGTTATCCAGTGGCGAGGCGTGACATTCGAAGGTGGGCATGCAATACAAAAAATTAATCATTATGTAACAACAAATGCGCGCTTCAAGTAAGGGTTTGGTTGGCGGTAGGGAGTCGGGGGAGAGGGTGTGTGTCTTGTTAGGCAGCCCTAGCTACTGGACGAGAAGCGCACGGCTTTATAAATCATTTTCATTTTTGATCATAATTTTAATTTTCACTCAATCACGCGACTTATTTCAAATGATGAACTCTAGCAGCCTGTCAAACTTGACAATCTCTTCAATAATTAATCGAAAAACTAAATTTTGAATTCTTTCTTTAGTTTATTGATAATCCGTTTCTAAGAACAACTTAACAACTTGAGTGTGTTTTTCAATCGTGAATGTGCTAAAATAAATAGTTTATGTCATAACTCGTATCTTTCAATCACATTTTTTGTAAATAGTTACAAAATTAATAATTTATGAATGTGATTAATTGATTACACACGAGATCATTAAAAATCTCAATACTTTTTAATCCTACAAGAGACAAGGGCGCCCGTCAAGATCCAGCTCCATGAAGAGGGAACCACTGGCACTTCGCACAGTAAGCGAGTGCGGATAACCCGCAAGACCCGTGGAGATGAATGCACTGGCCACACAGCTTATTTCTCAGCATTTCTACGGCGTTAGCCCATAAGTCGCGCTCTCTCAACCAGCCTCTTGCTCGCTCTAGTCAACCCAACCCCTGTGTTTCGCACAGGGGAATAAAGCTCTGACGACCGTAGCTTGCCTTCCACCTCAACCTGCAAACATCTGTCCCCGTGCGCTAGTGAAGCAGGCTAAGCGACTGGCTCCTGCTTTAGTCAACATATTCTACACTACGCGTAGCGCAATCCGCGAAGTTCAAAGTAAAATATCTGCAACGGGAGTAATAATGGGCAGGAACTAAATGAAGAAGTAATCATTTCAAAATAAATATATAATCAGTAATTATTGCTCAAAATATAAGGCATGCAGTGCATGCCTTGCATGCGCGGACGCCTCGCCACTGGGTTATACCATGTTGTTTATTTTCCTTAAAAAAAACGAATCTTTGGCGGGACTAATCAATTTGATCGGACCTCATTTATCATATTCGTAATTATTTACAAATTATTATTGTTGTGATGTAGGTACAAGTAAATTATTTAAAAATATATGATTGAAGTACATAGGTATAGAGTTAGTGCTAACGACGATACGTTTCACCAGATGGATTCATCAATGTTGGTGGCGAATACACAAATAACACAATAGAAGAAATCAAGATCCTTTTTTTCGGTTTTAAAACTGACAGCCTTTTGGATACGAACTGTCTCCACGTATTACATTTATGCACTTACGCTAACGGAGACGAATAAGGTTTGTATATACGAATAAAGTAGTGAAGGGTCTGGTTCTGCTATCGTAAGTGCGGCAACGATTATCACAGTCATAACATTATCGGTGATTATCGTTTGGTGTATGTGTTATTGTGTTGTCTTGGTGGTGGGGAACGGGGGAGAGGTTGTGCGCTTGTGCGTCTGGCTCATCCTGCAGCTGTCAGACAACACGACTCGTGCTGTATCACGCGGAGCGTTGATACTTCGTAAAAGCATGTGCGTTTTTTTTACAATCTTAGTCTCTTTACGTCAAGATGGATCAAAGAAAGAGGGAAAAGGCAATTAAAGCTGTGCAAAAAGCAGGGAAAATGAAATGTCTATTTCATTGATTCATAAACTAGAAGCGTGGCTAGAAGATGTTACAGGTCAGAAAAAATCCATGGACGGGTAATTTTCTTGCCTATAGTTTCTAGTTGTAGATAATCTTCTAAAAACTGATTGGGAATATAGGTGTATGTTTGTGCCCCCGCCCCCCCCCCCCCCCCCCGCCCCAACTACATCTACGAGTGTACGAAGGGTTGGATGTTAATTTACAAAATGTCGTCAAAATGTAACGCGTGTTATAATTTGATTTATTTCGTGAGAGCTATTGGCAAAGCCTTTGATTCTAAATCCTCTTGTAGCAGCTACAGGATAACCAGCAATAAATGTTGATAGTTTCGGTAAAATCCTGTTTATTTAAGGAAAGTTACTTTTCGTGTTGGCCATCCTGAAATCATTACGCTACTGACGGAGATGGTATTATGTTCAATGATGCACAAGGGTCTGAACACTGGTTTTCAATAGGCAATGTAGTTCTCTTTCTTTCTGTCCTGCCGTTTCTCTCTCCCTCTTTCCGTGGCTTCCCATTAGCTTGACATGCATTTCTGTATTAGTGTTTTCAAAACATATTGTGTTGAGAAGAGAATCGAGATTTCTATCAGAATAAGGGACTGTGATTCGAAGAAGGATGCACAAAATACACTTCTCCTGGAACTTGAGCGTCTCTTGTTGTAAATATCAGGTTTCTAAATTTGAACCTGATTATTGATTTTCTTTAAATTTACTAAATATTCTTCGAACCTCCCTGTAGAGAGGGGTTTTTTCATCACTGCCCACTTTAAACTCTCAATTGATGACAATTTGTAGCAGTTAATCGCCGATAGCGAGCCAAAAGCCGCCAGCTCTCACGAAATAATTCAAACTATACCCACTTGTGGTGTCCACTCTACTCAGCACCCTCGAGATAACTATCTATTTTTCTACGTCTTAGGACTATATAAAGTTATATTGGGTCACAATCTTATTATGTTGAAGTTGTCGATGTTAATTTTATTTTGATTTATGAAAAACATTTTGGTTACACATCGCCTTCGGGTTTTATTTTTAGCACAAAATTAATTTGCATGGTAATTTTCTATGATTGTATCAGACCAATATGCCTATTAATGTTTTTATTTCGATCGATAATAGAATACAAACTACCCACTTGACATGTTCGCATATGCATATATGGCATATATGGCATATATATGGCTACCGATATTATAAATTACCACCAAACAAATCCGGCTACCCACAACTCTTCAGATGTCATGGAAGCAGCTGTATCCCAGACACAAATACAACCTCAAAGTCCGTCGTCCACTTTCACGCACATCACGGGTCACGGGCTTGAACACAGGTTCGATTCCCGCCATCTAAAACAGATGTTTCTATTCCCGACGGTTTACTCTGTCATTCTGCGAATGATTCGAGTTGAGTATTTCAATGCTTACTCACATTCCATAGCAACTATAATCTCGTACTCTCCCAATATGAGTGCACTTGACGACGGCCACAATGCACTTGAAGTTTGTTTTAGTTTGGGATGGGTGGGCGTAACCGATGAAAGTTAAGTAGGGAACTCTGTCGTCAATAAGGTAAACCATTATTTTATATAACAAGTTTATTGGTGGACTAAGCTAATAAATAAATTTTTAACGACAAATTTTAGCCTATATCTATGCCTACCGTGCATTCAAATAAAGTCAACTGTGTATCCTACACTAACTGAAGCAAAGAAAGCGCGATTTGAAGATAAAAGATATGAAATGAAAACCGCTCATTATGTACGGATCAAATATAACATGCTACAACTACAACTGATTCGGTTTTGTAATTTCGGTTCGAAGATAATATCAGTATCTACTCGACAATATGCTACTACTTACTATACTCAAACCGTGCCTTACTTGGCCCAGTACCTGAGCGACCCTTCTTTCAATTACATCCGCTCCGGCTTGCGGTCAATGGATAATCCCTAAGAAATGAAAGGGGCTCGCTCACGTACTGGGCCAAGTAAGACACGGTTTGAGTATAACTTGTACACATAACTACATTCCTTCTAGACGCTAGTGCGAGTCATCTTGTATTAGTGGATCTGGATAGGTGTTGATAACTGATTCTGTAAAATGCTTGGAGAATATATGTTTCGTAGTAAAAATGTTTCATAGATAATGTATACGCATAACGTTATTCAAATCAGTATATTGCTTAGTTTTAAGAATACAGTGTACTAAAACTAATGTACGGGTACGTATCAATAAAATAAAACTTGGAAGCAATAACAGAAGGCTAATAAGTATAATAACTAATCAACTTGGCAGTATTTTATTTCCTCCTCTCCAATGTTTTAACACCTATGTATGACAATAATTTCAACACTCTGTTTTGTATGGCACCAACTGTGTGTGTACTGTGAACCATGGATACTGGTTTACACTTCGTTTGCTGTGTACTACACTAATAATCAAACAAATATGTGAAATACTATTTAAATTAATTTTCATGTATCAATGTATTAAAATGTTGTGTTGATACTTAATACTGCTGTTATTTCTTTAATATATAACTTGAATCATCAAGATCAGTGGCGTAGGAACCGGGGGGGGGGGGGGGGTTAATGCACCCTCCCAAGTTTGGCCCAGGAGGGGCAAAGGTAACGTGAGATAAATATTAATTCTAGAATTTCCGTAGTAAATATGCACATACACTTATACAATTCGACAGTCACCTTGGTAAAACGAAAAAGTTTGCCTGTATGGTTCATCGTTACATAAAAAACTAGGTTGAAATTTACTAAAATGGGCCACTTCACGTTCATTTTTTTAGTTTTTAGATCGCAGATAGTTGCTGTAAAAGCTTGTTTACAGAGTCCGAGTGCAGTTAAAACATGACGATATAACTGTAGTAGGCCTATATATAATTAGTTTTTTTCGCCTTTGGCGTAAGGGCCTCTGACGGCTGGGGTTTTTCCCCGGACCCCAGCTGCCGCCTACAAATTCTGCTAATAAATCCCCCCGCCCTCTACCTTTCAAAACGTTCCTTCGCGCCTGATCAAGAGTTTGATAAATAATCAAACAATCATCGACCTTTAAAATGTGTAAGCATTTTATTTATCTTCCTCTCCCCATGATGTCATGATGTCCAGGGGCGCCGACTTCTTGGGTGCTCAGGGGCTGAAGCACCCCTCGGATTGTTTGGAGAGGTGCGCATCTTTAAAATAAAATTTAAAGCACCTACAGATTTAATTAGCCAATCATCCACCCTTCAAAAAAAATATAATTTTATTTTTCGTCCTCTACACATGATGTTAATGTCATGATGTTCTAACACCGATTTACAACATTAGTTTCAAGTTTCAACACACTGTTTTTTGGTATTGTTAGGTATAGATGACTATTAGTTGTATGCCTAACACAACACTCGACAAACTAGTTAGTTTTATGCCACAATAAGTGAAATAAATAAATAAATAAATGAATAACCTTTTGTTTTGACAAAAGTATTTTATTTTGATTGGCGCACAACTAACAATACACCATCCATCTAAACACAACAAATATTCAGAAAACCTATAGTAAGTGTGACCGTTGGGTGTCTAGTGTTGGACACCCAACGGTGTGACTGTGTGAGTGTGACAGAAGTCTCCCAGGCCCGATCTCACTACTACCACGGACCGCCAAGCGACAAGGTCATTGCAGTTCCGTGCGGTACTTGCACTGTGATTGTGAAGTGTCGAGAATTACTTATATCCTCCACTCCCAGACTACCACGGCTCGCCGTCATTACCCCTACCCTCCCGCTTCTCCCCCGGATCCGAGATTTTTAACGGTCTAATCGGAGAAGCTCGCGTCTCTTCAATGTCCCATATTGTCTTAATAACGGACGTAAGTGTACCCTAGGCCCAAGGCCAAAATACAGTTTTCAGACGTAAGTACGCCCTTGGCATTCAAATCCTGATTGTCGGCCTAGGTCCTAGGCTTAGGTCTACTACATCAGAAATATCCACATCAATGAAGAGAGTTTGCTTTATGCGAAAACATTCGCCAACATTCGATCGTATTTAATATTTTGACGTTTCACGCCATTTGTCGTCATCGACTGTTAACTACTAGTAGAAAAGTGACGTAGTTTTATTGAAGTAATTCCATCAATCGTCACACAGAGTCGCGCGGAACGTTAGATTCCAAACGCCAAAAACGATTTTTTATTTAACCCAGGGCGGTATAGGGAGTTGGAGGACCTCCCCAACGGGGAAACTTCTTTATCGACGCTGGTTCAACTTTATTTCGTCATTGATGGCATATAGACCGGGACCCACCATTAGTGAGACCCTCTCACCCCCCTGCGGAGAAATGGAGACCCATACATTATGATAGGTTGATTATTTTGAAGTAGAAATCCACTTGTTGGTCAGTTGGCCAGTGGTGGGTGCGGGGTACAGGGGTGCCCAAAGGGTCAATTGTGCTGAATTCTTAAACCGTTATTATTTATTTAAGGCCAAACCGTTAAACGAAATCTATTTTTGATTTTTGACTCGTGTAAGGAATAACAAATATAATTTTATCCATATTTTTATTTTCTTGTATGTACCGGAAATAACTTTTTTGAGTTTTCCAAAATTAAAGACAATGTGGCCCCAAATTGTTCGTTTTAGTTAAAACTAAATATTCTGAAAAGCTTATTATTTTGGAGTCGAAATCAATTTATTGGCCAGTTGGCCAGTAGTGGATGCGGTGTACAGGGGTCCCAAGGGTCAAGTTTAAGGGGGTGTTTTCAACAGTTTTTATATTTTCAGGGACAAAGCGTTGAACGAAATCCATTTTAGACTTAAGATTCGTGTAAGTAATGAAAAATAGAATGTCATCCACATTTTCATTTTCTTTTATGTCCCGGAAATACCATATTTCGACTTAAAAAAAAGTCCAATGGCCCCAAATTGCCCGTTTAGATTAAAACTTATATATTTTGAAAGTGTTGTATTTTTATAGTAGAAATCCACTTGTTGGCCAGTTGGTAAGTGGTGGTTGCGGGGTACAGGGGTGCCTTAAGGTCAATTTTAACCATCAGCTTTATATTTTCATGGCCAAAGCGTTGAACGAAGTCTAGTTTAGACTTTTGATTCGTGTAAGTAATGACAAATTGAATAATGCGATGAATTAGTTGGACTATACACTGCTCTTTTAAATAAAGATAAGCTATATAAATAACGATATTTCGACGACTATTCAGTCGTCTTCAACTAGTTAAATAACATTTGACAGTTAAAACAGTAAGAAAAAACAAAATTTAAAAGATTAAACAAATATATACTGGCATCTAAATTTCACAAGAAAACTCATGCCTACCATTATTTAAAACTAGGAAAACGCTTAAGTCCCGCCGCGTTGATGGATGAGCGTAATTTTTTTTAAACGAAAAAAGCGTAAAATTGCGACTTTTTTAATAGATAATTTTTCGATTACGCTCAAATTTCACACGAATATATTAATTCATGAAATTAAGGTTCTGTGAAAAAATCATTACAATCGGATAAAGCATTGTTATAAGTCGAAGAATTTTTTTTTAAATCGAAAAAAATCGTAAAATTGCGATTTTCATGAGAAATAATTTTTCGATCAATTTTTTCCCCTGTGCAGTTCTTCGTTCAGATATTTCATAGACCTCCATAAAATTTCATAGCAATTGGAGTATTGGTTTAGCCGGAATCGTGTTCACAGACACACAAAAATACAAAAAAAAAAAAGAAAAAAAAAACATTCCGGATTTTTTTCTCCAGTGTAGTGAAATGGAATCTTCGCTTCGCTCGCTACGCTCATCCAAAAAATCAGTTATGTTGCCAACTAATAACAATTCGGATTTAAAAAAAAAATTAGAAGCTATGTTTGGCTCTGGCTGGAACAAAAACCTTTCCAGATAGAAGGACAGTCAATACTAGGAGTACTAATGATGTTCTTTACAGCCATAAAGGCAGCCTCTTTTAACCGACGTTTATGCAGATTAGTTTCATGGAGAATGATAGAGGAGTCGTATCGTTCCGATTCACATAATGATGGTTTTCATAAACGTGTTCTGAAAGTCTTGAGGAACAAACTTCGTGTTGCGCTACATTAGTCTTATGTTCTTTTATTCTGACCTCCAGTAGTGTTGGGTAAGATACTTTTTATTTGTACCTAGATATAGATACAGATACTCTTGTTCAAATGTACCTAGTTCCAGGTAAAAGATTCTTTTTAAAAATGTACCTAGGTAAAGATACAAGATACTTAAAAAAGGGTGTATTATCCCACTGCCTAATCGCGTACTGCCTAAAAAAGGTTTTTATACCTGATTGACCTTTTTTTCTCGTACTGCCTAAGATTTTTCTCGTACTGCCTAAAAGGGGATATGTGGGAGTGGCGGTCTCGTACTGCCTAAAGATCCCCCTGTTTTGGTAACGTACGTCTTTTTGCGTTGTCTTTATTTCTTGATACCCTGTATTCCATTTAGGCACGTTATTTTAAATCTCTCTCTCTCTCTCTTTCTCTCTCTCTCTCTCTCTCTCTCTTTGTCTCCACTCGATTTATCCTTGTTCATCGTCTGTATCAACACCTTCGTACCTAGCATCTAATTTTGGAATTTTGGAATGTATGGAATCTTGCACACTCAAGGTTCCCCCAAATTCCGCTCAGAGATTGAGTGAACCTTGCAATATTTACACGTATTTCGTACTGTCTATGATTTCCATAGTATTGCCACAGTTGATGTAGACTACACTGCGTTATATGCATTTCAAAACATGTTTAATAATTATTTAAATACTAGGAAAACGCCATAGACGTTGTTAGACGAGTAATCGCGAGTCATGTGTTGAGTACCCGGGAACATTTGTATTTAAGTTTGTATAATTAATAGCGTTTTGAGTTTCGTTTGGTATAAGGGCAAGTCAACTGTAAGGCCGTAATGCACCACTCTAGCCTATGATAGGCTGGAGAGGCCTTAGGTAAGGGGAAGAAACGGCATGTTCCCGGGTACTCAACACATTACTCACTCACTCGTCTAACAACGACTTTGGCGTTTTCTTAGTCTAAAAAAATTGGAATATGGTTGCTACTCATTATTGGTTGATTACTGTTCAGAATTTACAAAATCTTCATCACAAGTTGCTTTACGTTTGTTGGTGATCTATTATGTCATGCTATATGACCATTTCGGGTAAATAAATATTCGTGATTCATAAACGTAAGAGGTAATTGGCTGGTTTCATGCCTGAGTATATTATAGAGTTTTAGATGCGGACATGTCCACTTACTCTTTTTCTTACTTTTCGACATTTTATAATTGTAAAGTCATGTAACACACCATACTATTTGGATGAGCGAAGCGAAGACTTCAATTTCACTTACCCCCAAAAAATTTAGCTCGTGTATTTTTGTTTATTTGTTATTTTAAACTCTCTACCAGGCAAACGGCATATCCGATCTTGATGAAAATTGGAGGGGACCTTCGAAATCTCTGAACTTAGAGGTGTATTGTTCTTGGGTACAATCGAAGAAATATTTCTTATGAATATCGTACTTTTACGATTTTTTTCGATTTTTAGTGCGATATTTTCGTGACATTTGGGCCGATTCTGACCAAAAGGGTGGGGCTACAACGTTCATATTTTACATTGACATTAAGCTAATGGTGATTTATTGCTTTTTGAAAGAAAAAGTTGAAAACGTTAGCCAGAATCCAAAGAATAAAGGTTTTAATATGAGTTTTTTTAGGTTTATAATAACAATTAACAAGTAATAGAAACTTGACAACAATCACCTACAATGCATTCAAAAAGCACTTACAAAGGAAAAGTGGTCCTACGCAAACTAAAAACTTACAAAAAAGCTCATCCGTCAACGCGACAAAAAAAAGCGTGCGCGTAGCGGCCTAGTGAATAGTTATTATAATCACAGATAATAGAGTACACTTTTAAACATAGATCAGACAGACTTAGTTAATATTGTTAATGTTCATAGGCTAAACTAAAACTTGTTTAACTAGAACAACAAGAATACTTCTTTACAATCTTGAAATACCGGTATACTAGGAAAACGCTTAAGTCCCGCCGCGTTGATGGATGAGCTTATTATTATTATTTCAAATATTTACTTAAATGTGGTTCATTGTTGTGTCTGCATCTATGTAATTAGATTTATTTAGTTGTCCTCCTTTGTAAATCAGTTTTTATAACTGAATAGGATAGACGTTAAATAAATAAATAAATAAATAAATAAATAAATAAATTTGTAAGTTTTTAGTTTGCGCGGGACCACCTTACCTTTGCAAGTGCTATTTGAATGCATTGTAGGTGATTGTTGTCAAGTTTCTACTGTTACTTGTTATTATAAACCTAAAAAACTCATATTAAACATTTATTTTATGGATTCTGGCTAACTTTTTCAACCTTTTATTTCAAAAAGCAATACATCGCCATAACTTTAATGTCCATGTAAAATATGAACGTTGTAGCCCCACCCATTTGGTCAGAATCGGCCCAAATGTCACGAAAATATCGCACTAAAAATCGAAAAAAATCGTAAAAGTACGATATTCATGAGAAATATTTCTTCGATTTTACCCAAAAACGTGGCAGATCTAAGTTCAGAGATTTGGAAGCTTATTCCCTCCAATTTCCATCAAGATCGCATATGCCGTTTGCCCGGTATCGTGCGAACAAACAGACAGAGAGAAAGAAAAAAAAAACATTGGAGCTAATTTTTTTGAGGGGTCAGTGAAATTTAAGTCTTCGCTTCGCTCATCCAATTAATTAAATTTGATATAACAGAATAGGCGTGAACATTCCAACACCACAGAAAACGCAACTGTACAACAAAAAAACAGTTTTTAAATTAAATTAAATTTAATTAAAATAAAATGATAAAGGTTAAACAGTACCCATGGAACAAAGTAAAGTAAGTTTTAAGTTAATTTTCGGCCTCACTTAACGATTGGAAAACGTTTATGTCCTCTGGTAATATTAAATATGCGGAAAAAAATACTCAATAGTTCTATGGCCGTACTTATTGACGTATTCTTGATCCGACACATACAAAAACTTGTAAAAAGCTAGCCAAGCCTTTCACACCTAAAAGGTTTGAGATATACTTAAGGAGCCAAGCGACGTTTCATCCAGCAGTTATGCCCTACAAAGTATTGATATCATTTCGCCCCGTGACTAACGCCAAGCAATGGATTTCAACGTTGTGTTCCTGTACAAAACATAATGAATGGAACATAAATTACAGTCAATTCATATTAATCAAAGAATTCAAATATATAATAAATAACACTAATAAAGCTTGGCGCATTGACAACGGCGAGCGTGCGGCAAGGGTCGAACCTCCGACCAAGAGGTCATCATGCAATATTGACTGTTTGACAAGTACAATACAAACAGTAAAGAAAATATGTGGCTTTGCGGTAGTGGATATCTGTCAAAGACTGTGGAGTGTGGCAAATGCCTAAGCAACGGAGAGCGTGCACAAAGGGTAGAACATTTTTTTCGGCGAGCGTGCGGCAAGGGTCGAACCTCCGACCAAGAGGTCATCATGCAATATTGACTGTTTGATAAGTACAATACAAACAGTAAAGAAAATATGTGGCTTTGCGGTAGTAGATATCTGTCGAAGACTGTGGAGTGTGGCAAATGCCTAAGCAACGGAGAGCGTGCATAAAGGGTAGAACATTTTTTTCAATGCGCCAAGCTTTATTAGTGTTATTTATTATATATTTGAATTCTTTGATTAATATGAATTGACTGTAATTTATGTTCCATTCATTATGTTTTGTACAGGAACACAACGTTGAAATCCATTGCTTGGCGTTAGTCACGGGGCGAAATGATATCAATACTTTGTAGGGCATAACTGCTGGATGAAACGTCGCTTGGCTCCTTAAGAAGGAATAGGACATTGAAGCGACGCCAACTTCTCAGATGAGACCGTGAAAAATCTCGCATCCGGGGGAGAGCGGGGGGTGTTGAAGTTCCCTCAGCTAGGCGGGGAAATGAGTCGAGTTGTGATAGTCTGGAGGTGGGGGACTAGCAATAACTCAACGCCTCGCTGCGACGCTGGTATGACCTTGTCGTTAGGCGGTACGCGGTAGTGCGAAGTGGTGAGACTGAGATCATATTTTTCGTCGTCACTGGAACTATTGACGAACGTTGCGTTCACAGGAGGTTTATTCAGAATATTGTGTTGTTTGTTGTTGGATCGACGTTGTTGATATAGTTAGTTTTTTATGGGCAATCAAAATTAAATATGACTACTTTTTTCAAAACAAAAGGTTATTAATTTATTTATTTATTTCACTTATTGTGGCACAATCTCCGTGAAGTAACTAGTTTGTCGAATACACAATTGCATAGTCATTTGTAGACTTACCTAACAATACCATAGAAAAAAGTGTTGATATCGTAAATCGGTGTTACGGGTGGTGGCGCCAGGTTTTCTAAATTCCGAGGGGTGCTGAAATATTTCACAAACCTTTTGAAGACTGCCCGTGCCCGTCAGGTATTTTCTAAAACGTTTTGCTGCATTGTTTTGTGTGTACTGTATTATATCAGTAGTAATGAAATTAGCCTGTGTAATTAATTTTCAAGATTTCCATGACCATATAATTGTATCACGAAAACTATCTAGGACCTAGGTATCTAGGGGGAAGCGTGTTCGTTTTAAAAAAACCAGGGCATGCTTGAAAGCTATGGTTCTTACTGCCCATTTTCGCCGAAGGCGAGAAAATTTGCTAATTTACAACTTTAGATGGCCTAACTAGAAAAAGAATCGAAAATGGCACAATAGGTAATGGTAATTATTGGCTGCGCAATCAAAACAGGAATCTTATGGGGGAGTGGAGGATGACAATCGCCACACCGCACTGCCCCCACTGTATCCGTTACTGATGTAGTTGAATCATCAATTTAGTTTCTCTACAATTGAAAAATATAACATATTAAAAATTAAAAATTTAAATTTTCGTTTCTGTTCAAGCATGCACAGGAAATGTCTACTAGTATATTTTATGGTTGTAGATTTGTTATTCTCAAAACAAGAAAATGCCAAAGGAAAATTTCAACAACTGAGTCACAATCCGAATTATCCGATTTATCACCAGACTTGCAAGATTTACCAAAAATAACTCTTATCTCTAAACTAACTAGTCTGTGAACGTGTTTGTAAATGTAGATAGCTCAAAACTTTGTTATTGTATAGACCGTTTTTTTTTAATACAGAATATTTGGAGGGGTTCTTCAGCCCCTGAGCACCCACGAAGTCGGCTCCCCTGGACACCATGGGGAGAGGAGGATAAATAAAACGCTAACAAATTTTAAAGGTCGATGATTATTTAATTATTTATCAATCTCTTGATCACGCGCGTAGGAACGTTTTAAAGTTGGAGGGGGGGGGGGGGGGGGGTTTATTAGAAGAATTTGTGGGCGGCAGCTGGGGTTCGGGGCAAAGCCACTAGAGTTATATCGTCATGTTCTAACTGCACTCGGACTCTGTAAACGATTTTTTAGAGCAACTATCTGCGATCTAAAAACTAAAAAAAGAACGTGAAGTGGTCCATTTTAGTAAATTTCAACCTGATTTTGTATGTAACGACGAACCATTTCAGGCAAACATATTTGTTTAACCAAGGTGACTGTCGAATTTTATGTGTATGTGCATATTTACTTTGAAATTCTGGGATTAATATTTATCTCACGTTAGTTTTGCCCTCCTCTCCCTAGCTTGGGAGGGTGCATTAACCCCCCCTGCCCCATCCCCCGGTTCCTACGCCACTGCTGTTGATGATTCAAGTTGTATATTAAACATTTTAATGCATTGATACATGAATATTAATGAAAATAATATTTCACATATTTGATTGATTATTAGTGTATATAGTACAAGCAAAAGAAGAGTATAACAGTATCCATGGTACACACTTACACACACAGTTGTTACTGTGCCATACAAAACAGTGTGTTGAAATTATAATCATACATAGGTGATGTTAAAACATTAGAGTGGAGGGAATAAAATACTGCCAAGTTGATCAGTTATTACATTAGCCTTCTGTTATTGCTTCAAAGTTTTATTTTAATGATACGTACGCGTACATTAGTTAAAGTACACTGTATTCTTAAAATTAAGTAATAAACTGATTCGAATAACGATTATGCGTATATAATATCATATACCTATGAAACATGTTTACTACGAATAAAAATATATTATCCAAGCATTTTACAGAATCATCAGCCCCTATCCACTAATACAAAATGACTCGCGCTAGCGTCTAGAAGGAATGTAATGCGTACAACTACAAGTAAGTAGTAACATACTGTCGATAAGATACTGATATTATCTCCGAACCGAAATTACTAAACCGAATTAGTTGTAGTATGTTATATTTGATCCGTACGTAATGAGCGGTTTACGTTTCATATACCTTTTGTCTTCAAATCGCGCTTTCTTTGCTTCAGTTAGTGTAGGATACACACGGTAGACTTTATTTGAATGCGCGGTAGCATTGATATAGGCAATTGTCGTTCAAAATTTATTTATTAGCTTAGTCCAATACACTTGTTATATAAAATAATGGTTTGCTTTATTGACGACAAAGTTCCCTACTTAACTTTCATCGGTTACGCCAACCCATTCCCAATAAAAACAAACGTCAAGTGCAGTCATATTTATTGATTGATTGATTAACTGATTAAGGTCTTTATTAAGGCGGGATTAAGGCTAGTGAAGCCTTATCTTCCATCCAACCTGATTTGTACAACTACATATATCATTTAATTTATTTGTTACATATAGATATTAAAGTAAACAAAGAATATTTCATAGATAAGTGCAAATACAATTATATAAACAAAATACAATTTAAGCTTACTTATATAGTAAACATATTGGGAGAGTAACGAGATTAAAGTTGCTATGGAATGTGAGCAGGCATTGAAATACTCAACCCAAATCATTTGCAGAATGACCGAGTAAACCGTCGGGAATAGAAAAATCTGTTTTAGATGGCGGGAATCGAACCTGTGCTCGAGCCCGTGACCCGTCATGTGCGTGAAAGGGGACGACGGACTTGTCACAGACAATTGTATTTTCGGTTGTATTTGAGTCTAGGATTCAACTGCTTCCATGACATCTGAACAGTTGTGGGTGGCTGGATTTGTTTGGTGGTAATTTATTATATCGGTATAGCCATCTGACTGCGAACATGTCAAGTTGGGTAATTTGTATTCTATTATCGATCGAAATAAAAACATCAATAGGCCTGGCCTAATACATAGAATTACCATGCAAATTAATTTTGTGCTAAAAATAAAACCCGAAGGCGATGTGTAACCAAAATGTTTATCATACAACAACTCCCAACTTCAACATAAGATTGCGACCCGATATAATTTAAATAAAGTCCTAAGACGTAGAAAAATATATAGTTATCTCGAGGGTGCTGAGTGAAGTGGACACCACAAGTGAGTAACACGCGTCACATTTTGACGTTTAAAAAAAATATTTATTTATTTATTTATTTATTTAACGTCTATCCTATTCAGTTAAAAAACTGATTTACAAAGGAGGACAACAATTTACAAAGGAGAACATCTTTTTAACTAAATTAACATCCAGCCCTTCGTGCACACTCGTAGATGTAGAGTGGTTACCTGATTCATTAGTTTCAACTATATCGTGCGGTATTCACGCAGGCCGGTGATTCGGTGATTCAACGGTGATTCAATTAGTTTAGAACATTATGTTCTAAGCTCAATGGTGCAATAGTCCTAACTCCTGGTATTGATTGGGGAGGGGCCCAAATATACACCTATATTCCCAATCAGTTTTTAGAAGATCATCTATTTTTTGTTAAATTACCCGTCCATGGATTTTTTTGACCTGTAACATCTTCTAGCCACGCTTCTAGTTTATGAATCATTGAAATAGGCATCTCATTGTCCCTCCTTTTTGCATAGCTTTGTATTATCCCTCTTCCTTTGATCCATCTTGACGTAATTTGTAAATAGACGTAGATGGTAAAAAAACTCACATGCCTTTACGAAGTAATCACCGTCCCGCTTGATACAGCACGTGTTATCTGACAGCTGTATGATGTTAGCCAGACGCACAAGTTCGCTCGGGAGCCTCAAACCTCTTCCCGTTCCCCGTCCCCAAGACAACACAATAACACATTCACCAAACGATAATCACCGATAATATGGTTATGATTGTTGCCGCACTTACGATAGCTGACCCAGACCCTTCATTAATTTATTCGTATATACAAACGGCAAACCTTATTCGTCTCCGTTAGCGTAAGTGCATAAATATAATATGTAGAAACAATTCGTATCCGAAAGGCTGCAAGTTTTAAAACCGAAAAGGGGATCTTGATTTCTCTATTGTGTTATTTGTGTATTCGCCGCCAACATTGATGAATCCATCTGGTGAAACGAATCGTCGTTAGCACTAACTCTACATATGTAAATAAATCATATATTTGAAAATAATTTAGTTGCACCTACATCACAACATTAATAGTTTATAAATAATTACGAATATGATAAATGAGGTCCGATCAAATTGATTATTCCCGCCAAAGATTCGTTTTTTTAAAGGTAAATGAACAACATGGTATCACCACTAGCACTAAACACAATGCATAGAACATTTAATAATAGTATGGACTACTTACAACAAACAAGAACAATAAACATATTTTTATTTTTATAATACTTGGTGGGAACAAAATAATATGATAAATGGTGTCCTTTATGCATATTTCCAATTCAACGCACCAAGGTCCTTGTCTCAAATTCCGGTTTCTTGGCCAGGCTTACAACGTGTAACACGATACTGTCAGTTTACCTCCCCTCAAATTCCACAAAACACTCGCTCGAACACGAAATCGTCTCACGACTTTTTCGCAGCGCTTACGCAATCTAGCGGACTACAGTCGTACGAAAAAACGCAAAACAATGCCTGGGAAAAAGCTGTTTTTTCCTAAACGGTTGGCGATAAAACAATTCTGTTGAATGGGTTGAAGAGAAAATTTATCAATTCAGGGCGATAGAGTAAAGTTTTCTGAAATAACAGTCGGGGGGTATTTTTTAAAGTTCCATGAAAATGCGCATGAAACAGTATTTTTGTAAAAATGATGCGTAATTAAAAAATTCATGCTAGATAAATGTATCTATTTTCTTAAAATCCGGCACTAGAGGGCTCTATAGAAAACCTTCACAATTATATTGCTGAAGATTTCATGGCGATCGGTTGATAAACGGCCGAGAAAACAGCTATTTGCTGGAAGTCGACGTTACTTTCAAAATACTGCCCATATTCACATGTCCTATATTCTCTTAAGTATATCTCAAACCTTTTAGGTGTGAAAGGCTTGGCTGGCTTTTTACAAGTTTTTGTATGTGTCGGATTTCAATACTTTTTTAAGTTTGGCGCTATAGCTATTAGTTGTTATAGATATAATAAATTCATCGTTAGTAATCCATAACTTAAAACAAGGTTAAATGCTAAATATTTCCTCCGCCACTCGCGCAAATTAAATTTAGGTTGCATTGTTATATTTAATAATTCGTCCACCACTAGCACTCACGACACACGCCAGATATATTATATTGCCGAAAAGTCATATTTTCTAATTGTTGTTCGTTGTTGTTAAAGTAAATTTAAATTATTGTACTTGTCACCGGTATTGACCACCTCTTCTTAGGAGGTCCGACCCTTGCCGCACGCTCTTCGTTGCGTAGGCATTTACCACCATAGAGAAATAAAGCGTTTACCACCACCCAACACTTTTCGACAGATGCCTGGCTCGCCGTCTGAGCAATGGTCTGCGACATCGTTGTATATCTTTCTTAAAACTATTAACGAAACACTTAAGAGAGAGAGATAGATAGATAGATAGATAAGGGTCTTTATTGTAAGGCGGGATTAAGGCTAGTGAAGCCTTATCTTCCATCAGAGAGAGAGAGAGAGAGAGAGAGAGAGAGAGAGAGAGAGAGAGAGAGAGAGAGAGAGAGAGAGAGAGAGAGCGAGAGAGAGAGCGAGAGCGAGAGAGACGAACAGATGTAAACGACACGCACGCATACTCCCCGCGGCTCCGCTGCACATTTTACTTGACGGTGTTAATCTTTGAAATATAACAAATGTGAGTTCTACAATCCAGTGACTTCTAAAGAAGAAGAAGAAGAAGTCACGGCCTACTAGTTTTTGTTTTACCGCCAAGGATGGCGTCAGTCAGTAGAACTGTTGTAATCTGTAGTTGTGAACTCTGATCGTACGTAAGTAAATTGTGTTTAATATCACATCGTCTGTCTAGTAATCTGTAAACCTGTACTAGTTCCTGCATCCTGAGTCCCGGCGTAACGTTAACATATAATTCCCGAGTCCCGATATATTGTTAACACAAAGAACAAGAAGTTTAATACATGACTATTAGCTTTTAAGACTAACCTTAACACGCAGTATATCTATTTCATCTTCACTTTTACGTATATATAACAATAATTTATATGTACAATTATTAATATGAAATTGCCAATTTGCATGACTCCCGGTTAACATTTTACACTTTTTTTTCTAAAGGTTTTCGAAGAACTCGTAGTTCAACAGCTATGCAAAGTTTGAATGGTGTACATTCACCCGTTCGTGCACAATCGTTGCTTATGTTGAATTGGCGAATTATATAGTAGGAGGAGGAGGAGTAGTAACTAACATACTGAAAGTGATTTTAAGCATGTTTCAACCCACGTTTTCGCCCAGAAAGGATGGTCTCACCCCAACCAAATTTAATATATGTTGTCAGGTACCCAAACCCCCCCGATTAAGACAGTTTTTAACTTCATGTCACATCCCGTGTTGCCTGTGCGATGCCCCGAAAACGGCCCAACTCTGCTTGCAGTATAAGGTGCCTTGAGTGTTCTAGCGCACGCTTGCTTGGCTGCGGGGCACTAGCGTGCACCTTAATCATCGAAGCTAATTTTTGACACAAATCCTGATTATACTGATGCTCATGTCATTACGGTCATTACTGAATTATTACATGGGAAAATCCAATTACTTCTCACCTCCCATGAGTGCTGCTTAAAAACCTTATATTCATACTACTCAACTCATAAGAGATAAGAAGTAATTGGACTTATGTGTTCTTTCAGTGATGACTAAAAAATGGCAGTCTTCTGTTCGATTCATTAAACGAGGGAGCGTAGCGACTGAGTGACTCCATTCAACTTAAACGGCGCTCATTCTGTGAGTCTGCGTGTGTGTACATCGAAAATCAGCCGAAACACTGAACAGATTGCGCTGAAATTTTAAACAGACATCCGGTACTAATAACTGAGAACTGCTGACAAAATTAGCTAGATCCATTGCGATTTAAACCTGAAAGAAATAATAAATTGAAAAAAAGGCTGCCAATGTGTAGGAATTATTTAACGACAATGGTTTTGATTTTGAAAAAAATATCTTTTGTATGTTATTTGCCTGGCTGTGAAATACCGTGCCCAAAGTTTATCGAATTTTGCACGCTCAAGGTACCCACAAATTTCGCTCGGAGATTGAGTAAACCTTGCAATCTTTACATGTATTTCGTACTGGCTATGTTTTCCATAGTATTGTCAAATATGATGGACTACACTGCGTTATATGCATTTCAAAACCTGTTTAATAATTTAAAAATACAATCCAGAAATTACAAAATCTTTCTCGACCAGGGAATTGAACCCACGTCTCCCACATTTCGGCTACAAGTGCGCCTTAGCCAACCAGACTAGGGAAACGCCAAAGTCGTTGTTAGACGAGTGAGCAAGTCGTGTTGAGTACCCGGGAACATTTGCATTTAAGTTTGATAATTATATTGGTATAAATAAGAGGGTTTTTAAGTTTAGTTGGTATAAGGGCGCTTCAACTGTAAGGCCATAATGCGCCACTCTAGCCTATGATAGGCTAGGGAGGTTTAAGGTAAGGGGAAGAAAAGTAATGTTACCGGGTACTCAACACATGGCTCACTCACTCGTTAACCAACGACTTTGGCGTTTCCCTAGTATCATGGATGTCAACAGTCACAACAAATGACAATTTCGTGAAGATGTGTTTTGAGTTTGGATAGCTCAATTGGTAGAGCTATGGCGCGTTAAGCCAGAGGTTCTGGGTTCGATCCCCAGTTAGGGCACTTTATTATTGTAAGCATAATAATAATATAGTAATATAGAACAGAAAATATACATTATTTCCTACACGCAATGAGAGAGAGTGAGAGACTTGACTTTTATTCGAACAAAAGGATAAATACGTGTACACATATGTTGCAAAGAATTTACAAAATTTACAAAATATAAAAAAAAACAACAACAACAACAACAGGTACGAAGGTGTTGATACAGACGATGAACAAGGCAAATCGAGTGGAGAGAGAGATAGAGAGAGAGAGAGAGAGAGAGAGAGAGAGAGAGAGAGAGAGAGAGAGAGAGAGATTTTAAATAACGCGCCCAAATGGAATACAGGGTATCAAGAAATAAAGACAACGCAAAAAGACGTACGTTACCAAAACATGGGGAACTTTAGGCAGTACGAGACAGCCACTCCCACTTATCCCTTTTTAGGCAGTACAAGGAAAATCTTAGGCAGTACGAGAAAATAAGGTAAAACAGGAATAAAAACCTTTTTTAGGCAGTACGCGATTAGGCAGTGGGACCCGGGACCTTAAAAAAGTACCTGTCTGATACAAGATACTTTGAAGAAAGTTTGTTACGTCATGTTAGGCTACATGAAATAATACTATAATAAATATTTGTATAATTTTCTGAAATTTTAAAAGAAGCCAATTGGCTTTGAACACTATGACCGTTGGGTGTCTAGCAAAAAAGTAGATAAATAAACAATAATCTTACGCCTTTTTATAATAAGCATATGCTGTGTGAAGAAGATTGCAAATTGATAACAAAAAAGGTTATCCTATTCCTATATTATAGACTTCTACTGACTACAATTATATTTAACAAGAGGTCGCTGGCGCGACCTCTTGCAGTGCCTTCCCGCGCCGGTCCTTGCCGCCGCATGTTCCAATTTGGCGAACGACTTACTGACGCATGTGGTTTCTAATGAACGCCGAGTAATTAAACATAATTTTTCTCAAATTTATTTGGAAAAAAAAACTGTACACCCTCATGATATCAGAGCTGTAAAATATTATAACTTTTGAAGGGATACTTTACGGAAACAAAAATATGACGGAAGCTAATACGATGACGTAATTAAAATATATTAGTATGTGTATCCGTCTAATAACACGATTCAAACATCATTGCATGGGTTATGATTTTTCTATGTAAATTGCCTTCTGCCATTTACTGTAGGGCGCGATCAATTACAAGGCAAGCATAATGAACTTGGAGCAGTTTTCTAGTGACACCCCAAAAGCAAAAACTCGGGGAAAAACATTTATTAAGAGGAGCCGCTGAAGTTGAGGCAACCAAAATATACTCGATATGGTGTTGAAGATTGCAACTAAATGGTTTTAATGCTATTATCAAATTTTGTATAATGTAATTAAGTAACTATTAGTTTGATGCGATTGCTACTTAAATTAAAAAAAAAAAAAATGTATTTAGAGTCTACCCACTCAGTAATATAACTGATTTTCAGTGGGAGACAGTAAATCAAAGCAACCAAGCCAACCCTGTAGGCCCGACGCAATCGACAAGTGGGCAATAACCAACCAAAGATCGATATTTTTAATAGGAATTTAGGAAATATAGCATTCAGTGGTATGGACAGTGCGAACACCCGCGGATCAACGCCATAATCAACAAGGCCGATTCAGAACAACTCTGAATTTATTATGTGCTTCGTTGCTAGGACGGCTCCAAAGTCACCGTTTACAAACTCCTAAGACAAGAACTGATGGACTCAAGTCCGAATCAGAAGTTAAAACACTTCTGACTTTGACGGGAATCGAACCCTGGACCTTCTGCATTGGAAGCAGGTACGCTTACCACAAGAAATATTTTCATCGATTTTTCAATGAGGAAGTTCACGAATATTTAAAAAATACTCGTTACAACCAGTGGCGTATCCAGGAATTCATAAAGGGGGGGGTTTATCAATTTTTTCATAGATGTGCCGAAGGCTGAGTGGGGGGTCCGGGGGCTTGCCCCCCGGATTTTTTTTTCCTTCAAGGTCATTTTGGTGCAAATCTGTACGTTTTAAAGCATCACAATGACCAACTTTTATCTTCTAAAATCCTGTTTTTTGTCCAAAAGTTTTCTATTTCAAGGTAATTTAAAATTTTGGTAAAAATCTGCATTTTAAAAGCATCACCATCTTTTTATCTACTAAAATCCTGTTTTTAATTCAAAATTTCTCTCTTTCAAGATCATTTTGGTGAAACTCTGTGCGTTTTGAAGCATTAAATAACCAACTTTGTATCTACAAAAATCCTCTTTTAGTCAGATGGTCATTTGAAGTTATTTTATTTTCTTCTTTACACTTTTTTTTTTAATAGGGGGGGGTTTTTGTCCCCCCTCTCCCCCCCCTTGGATACGCCACTGGTTACAACATCCAGTATCACACGGTCCATGACAATACTCTAGATGCATAAACAAATATGTGTTCTCAATAACGAATAACTTGAACTCAATATCGTACAAACAAATACATTTTGATAAGAGACATTTTAGTTATCAACTACAAAAATCCCACGTTCATTACGCTAGCTGTATTACGGAACCGACTGCATTCTGTACGTATTCTGTAAGTGCATTCTGTCTGTATGAATGCGTGTAAATTTGTTTCATTGTGGCATCTGTAAAGCGTAGTGTAGGTATTTTTTAAAATTCATTGGCTGAGATTATTGCTTGAAAGTAGAACTTGGGTAGGCATATATGGTGTGTTATACACGGTGCATTGAGATACGCATAAATCGATACCCGTATAACAATCGCTCTTTTCAAAAAACATGAAAATGATTAAAATAATTAGTGTAATAAGATTTAAATTCTAAGTAAAACGTACTACTAGGAGTGCCATCGCGTATATTTTTATTTTTATTGTTACATCCATATTTTGAATTACATAATACTTATATCAAGTAAGGTATAATAAATGTTTTGCATGAACGTGTTATAAGCAATCAATATTTATCATTATGATTCTGTATAAATTTTCGCCTAGAATAAATGTATTTCCAAAATAATAATATTATTTTCAGTGGCCTAAATTACTATTTTTGTCTATTTGACTTGAAAATGAATGTTTAAATTAAATTCGTTTTGAAGTGGAAACCTTGTCAACGTAATAGCCACAGGTCATTTGATGACACTCAGACCCATAATTTTCCTTGATCTCGACCCAAGAAAACTACGGGTACAACCTTTCGTATGGATAGCAGCTGGTATCGAAGTGGCAACCTCGCGAATGAGGATATTGCTTCTGACGCGTAAGAATACTTCTATCGGTGAAGCAGTCCCAATACCATTAACTAACATCACCAATAAAGATAAAAAATTAATACTTTTTGTCATCTGAACATCTGATAAAGCGATATGAATATGACTTCACGTATCTTAAACATGATCATCAGTCCTACATCTTTTGCTTAGTGCGATTCAAACATTTCAATTTAACTTATATTTTGTTTTTATATGACATAACAACACTATTAAAACATTCTTTAGCTATTTAGGTGCACGCTAGTGCACCGCAGCCAAGCAAGCGTGCGCTAGAACACTCAAGGCACCTTATACTGCAAGCAGAGTTGGGCCGTTTTCGGGGCATCGCACAGGCAACACGGGATGTGACATGAAGTTAAAAACTGTCTTAATCGGGGGGGTTTGGGTACCTGACAACATATATTAAATTTGGTTGGGGTGAGACCATCCTTTCTGGGCGAAAACGTGGGTTGAAACATGCTTAAAATCACTTTCAGTATGTTAGTTACTACTCCTCCTCCTACTATATAATTCGCCAATTCAACATAAGCAACGATTGTGCACGAACGGGTGAATGTACACCATTCAAACTTTGCATAGCTGTTGAACTACGAGTTCTTCGAAAACCTTTAGAAAAAAAAGTGTAAAATGTTAACCGGGAGTCATGCAAATTGGCAATTTCATATTAATAATTGTACATATAAATTATTGTTATATATACGTAAAAGTGAAGATGAAATAGATATACTGCGTGTTAAGGTTAGTCTTAAAAGCCAATAGTCATGTATTAAACTCTTTTTCTTTGTGTAACAATATTGGGGATCGGGAATTATATGTTAACGTTACGCCGGGATAGGAGCAGGAATAGTACAGGTTTTACAGTTTATAGAAGACGAGGGAATTAAACACAATTTATTTACGTAGATCAGAGTTCACAACTACAGATTAAAACAGTTCTACTGATGACGCCACCCTTTGGCGGTAAAACAAAAACTGTAGGCCGGGGATCTTCTTCTTCTTCTTTAAAGTCACTGGTTTGTAGAACTCAATTGTTATATTCAAAGTTTAACACCGTCAAGAAAATTGCGGGAGCCGCGGGGAGTATGCGTGCGTGTCGTTTACATCTGTTCGTCTCTCTCGCTCCGCTCTCTCTCTCGCTCTCTCTCTCTCTCTTTTCCCCCTCTCTCTTTCTCGCTCTTGCCTTTCTCTCTCTCTCTCTCTCTCTCTGATGGAAGAAAAGGGTTCATAGCCTTAATCCCGCCTTACAAAAAAGGGACCTTATCTATTACTACTATCCCCCTTTTTAAAATTTTTGTTAATAGTTTTAAGAAAATATACAACGTTTGTCGCAGACCATTGCTCGACGGCGAGCCAGCTTTCTGTCAAAAAAGTGTTGGGGGTGGTAAAACGCTTTATTTCTCTAGGTGGTAAATGCCTACGCAACGAAGAGGTGCGGAAGGGCGGACCTCTGAAGAGGTGGTCAATACCCGGGGGACAAGTACAATAATTTAAAAATTTCTTTAACAACAATTAGAAAATATGGACTTTTGGCAATATAAAATATTGGGTGTGTGTGAGGCTAGTGGTGGACGAAATTAAAATAACAATGCAACTAAATTTAATTTTCGCAGTGGGGGAGGGAAAAATTTTGCATTTAACCTTTTTTAAGTTATGGCCCTAACGATGAATTTTTTATACTATAAAAACTAATAGCTATAGCGCCAAAAATTAAAAAAGTATTGAAAACCGACACATACAAAAATTGTAAAAAAACCAGCAAAACCCTTTTAACCCAAAAGGTTTTTAGATATACTTTAAAGGAGCAAGCGACGTTTCATCCAGCAGTTATGCCCCAAAGTATTGTATTTATTTCGCCCCCTGACTAAAAGCAAGCCATGGATTTCAACGTTGTGTATACCAGTACAAAACATGATGAATGAAACATTTTACAGTCAATTCCTATTTATCAAAGCATTTAAATAGATAATTAATAACACTAATAAAGTTTGGCGCATTGAAAAAATGTTCTACCCTTTCTGCACGTCCTCCATTGCGTAGGCATTTGCCACACTCCACAGTCTTCGACAGATATCTACTACCGCAAAGCCACATATTTTCTTTACTGTTTGTATTGTACTTATCAAACAGTCAATATTGCATGATGACCTCTTGGTCGGAGGTTCGACCCTTGCCGCACGCTCGCCGAAAAAAATGTTCTACCCTTTGTGCACGCTCTCCGTTGCTAGGCATTTGCCACACTCCACAGTCTTTGACAGATATCCACTACCGCAAAGCCACATATTTTCTTTACTGTTTGTATTGTACTTGTCAAACAGTCAATATTGCATGATGACCTCTTGGTCGGAGGTTCGACCCTTGCCGCACGCTCGCCGTTGTCAATGCGCCAAGCTTTATTAGTGTTATTTATTATATATTTGAATTCTTTGATTAATATGAATTGACTGTAATTTATGTTCCATTCATTATGTTTTGTACAGGAACACAACGTTGAAATCCATTGCTTGGCGTTAGTCACGGGGCGAAATGATATCAATACTTTGTAGGGCATAACTGCTGGATGAAACGTCGCTTGGCTCCTTAAGTATATCTCAAACCTTTTAGGTGTGAAAGGCTTGGCTGGCTTTTTACAAGTTTTTGTATGTGTCGGATTTTAATTAACTAAACGCATCTCAATTCTCTCCAGATATGGTCAGTCGACCAGTTCCATTCCAGACACGTCCCTTCCCCCCTTCCACTGCTGCGAGACGACACTGCACAGATGGCCAGAAAACACTTAGGCAATGCACCCAGCGCTCGAGGCTAAAGCCGGGGTCCCACGACGTGTTGCTCGACGAGCCGCAGGTATAAAAAGGGTAGGATCATCGCGCAACACGCCGTGGGACCGGGTCGGCTCGGGCTTACGGCGCGTTGCTTGAGCTTCCCGTCAGTTGTCGGTAAATTTTGCACAAGCCAAAGAGAACGCGCAAGGGGTAATAAAAAATGGTCAGGTCAGGTAGTCCGTCTCGTACATGCTCGTTGAAGCGGTCCCACCGGTTCTTCACCGTTTTGACCTTTTGAAATCCGTCCGTACAAGCATCCTCAAGCCAGGCTCGGACAAGCAGGTGCAGGCTATAGGCTTGACAAGCCACACGCCGTGGGACCGCTCATTTTTTTTGAACCTGTATACCTGCGGCTTGTCAAGAAACCCCGACCCGACCCAGGCTCGTCGAGCAACACGTCGTGGGACCCCGGCTTAAGATTGCCTTGCGTAACCACCGATAACAGATATACGAGAGAATCTCTAGACACGCCACACACACCACAAAAATCACGCTCCAAATATTTTATTAAAATTCGTATTGTCCCAAATACAAACATCAGGCATTTATTCGCCTCTAAAAGTTGCAGATATGCGCTCTGGCGGAGAAGCGCTCAACTGGAGGTTTGGCGGTAACTTTTACCGCGCGTATGCTTTTTCACACAGATTTGTATTACGATTGCATTAGTTTTGGGACTGTTGGCGATATAAATACATGCAACAGTCCGCAACAGTCCACAATATTGATGTTTGCCATAATCAAGAATACTGTAAGAGAGTAAAAAATGACGTCTCAATATATCTATTGATCTTGAAAACGTTTAATTTTGCAAGTCAATGAAGTGACAAAATGTTGAGGATTGGGCTTTCATCATTTGATTTTATTGACGAAATTGACGACATGTCATACTCATAATAATATGTATTTATTTTATTTATTTATTTAACGTTTATCCTGTTCATTTAAAAATGATTTACAATGGCGATATTGTTCATGATATTTTACGTCAAACCTTTTACAGTCTCCTGGTATAAAAGTACAACATATACAAAGGCCCCGGGGATCCATGAAGAATTCAAGTCCTTATTTGGTGACCTTTGCGTAATAATATCGCCATTGTGACACCATGATAATATTTAAAACTGAATATAATTTACGACCATGCATGTATGTAGAGTACGTAGGCAACCAAGCCCTACCACTCTCCACATGTTTTAATTTAGAATATGTTGGGATTCAAAGGATATCAACTATGTAACATTTTCGTTAGAAATTAAGCAATCAAACTCCATAAGTAAATATAAACAATTGATCCAAGTATGGTTGATGGATCAATGCCGTAGAAATTAAGTGTAGCCATACCGTAATTTTTAAAATATTATTCAAAACACTATTAAGACATGTGTCTACCTAAACCATTGTATGATTTCATTATCTTCTTATTTCCACGCAATGTGTTGGCTTAACATTTTCAAATTTTCATACATAATACATAATTATGTAACTGTCAGTTACATATTATTATTATTCATTTTTGTATTTCACATGACATTGCATGACATTAGGCCTTTATTATTACTAATTATTTTACCACACTATGTTACATTTTACTATACTTAGTTTAGTTCCTACTTTCGCTTATTTCTAGTCTTCATCAATATAACCCCTATGAACACACATACGTTATAAAAACGTTTTATTACGGTATGGAATGGTATTTTAACGTTATGGTTATGGAATTACCAAAATATTACGTATGAAAAACCGTATGCAAAAAACATTTAAAATACCGTATCTCGATTACGTTTTTAAAACGTTATTATACGGTTACAAATGGTATTTCAATAACGTTTTAATAACGTTTTTAATGGTAAAAAATATCATGTTTTGTTCATGGGTATTAAAATACCAATTACATACGGTTATAATTTGGTATTGCCGTAACGTTAAAATAACGGTATTTCAGTAACGTTTTAAAAACGTTTTAATACAGTAATAAAGATTACGTTTATTTCATAATTATTAAAATACCAACTACAAACGTATAAACTATGGTATTACCGTAACGTTATTTAACGTTATTTCAATAACGTTTCAAGAACGTTTTTATGCCGCCATAAATATTACAATTAATTCATAGAGGTATTAAAGTACTAATTGAATAATGTATTGTTTTAATGTTATAAGTCAGTCTAAGTTAGTTCTGAGATAACTAAAAAAAGCTGTGCCGATATTCATTAATCCAATTATTACATATTTATTTTCTTATTTCTTTTTCCTCCTCTCGTGGACTTTTTTATGAGTGAATGCTTTAACTAAATAATAAAATGAATTTATTAATAATTAATTAAAACTTACGACTTGATCTAAGTGTGGTTAATTTCAATGATTAGTTGTTCTATCTCGGAACAATCGTTTTTTTTTCACTGCATCAAAACGACAATTAGAATTGCGCGTTTTCTCGGTATTTCCCTGATACTCTAAAAACAAATTTGATTTTTTGCGGCGTAATGAGATTACCAATTAGTTGTCATACAATTTGAGATAAAGCAAACATGGAAGTGTAATGTGAATCTCCAGCAATTAATTGCTTACTGTTTCACGAAAGCTCTGCCGTAGTATTAATTTGTCTTGGATTTCCCAACTAAAAACCAATAAACCCAATCAACCAATCTAGATAATCCTCTGCTGCACTGTTGTCATTCAAGATTATATTGAAAATAATACTTCATCCCGCTGAAGTTTTGACGAAATTAATTTATGAATTAATAATGTAAGACGGTAAGTTTGTTTACATAACTAAGTAAAAATATCTTCAACGACATCAGTTTTATCTTATGTTTCAAACTAAAATAGATTCTTATTTTGTTGCAAGAGACGCAAGCGCATTTTTGTTCCGCAATGGGACATCTCACACAAAGACTACTCGCGCGCGGGCTCCACCTTCTTAAGCTAGCCGCCGCGCGACGTACTGCACAGCTGCAGTGGCCGAGTGGATAGCGCGTCCCGATCTGGAGGAAGGTATCCCGGGTTCGAGTCCGGTGTTGGCGATAAATTTAACCATGTGTATTCGATCTCATCTAACATTAAAATGTACCCCATATCTCGGACCGGTTGACACAAAACTCGTAGACTAGAAAGAATTTTTGTTTTAATTAAATTTTTTGATAGTAGCTTTTTTGCATGTCTACTAGATAGCGCTAGTGGACGTTATGAAAAAGTATGGTTTAATGTTATTATTACGTATTTATCATACGTATTTATTACGTATGATAAATACGTATGTAATACGTTATAATAACGTATTATCATACGTATTTATTACGTTTTCTACAACCGTAATTTAAACGTTAAAGCTATTGACATAGAGACGTTATTACAACGTAAGTATAATACGTATTTACAACCAAGACGCATACGTTATAAAACGTTATAATAACGTATGTGTGTTCATAGGGACACTGTATGTAAAAGACCCCAATTTGTGGGTAACATATACACTCACTGCAGGTCAGTGCTAGAATATAATATATTGAATTCAATGTATATAATCAATTATGTATTACAAATCGTTCAGTAGGCCACCAAAATGAAACAATGATACGAGATTTTGATGTGTTTATTGGCAATTAATGTCTTTCTGTGTGTGTGAGGGGGCAGGGTATAATTATTATACTACCACATTTGTTTTGCCGTTTACCACTCACGTGTAGCTTTATATGTTGTCAGTTGGAAAAACATAGAATGCTATGTTACGAGTGCAAAATGCAGACACAAAAATCAACGAAAAACTATATCATCTGCATGACACACCAAACCCATTATATAACGAGAATCGCCAATTTAACCATTTCTTCTTAAGCTTAATATCAGGAGCATATATTATTATTATAATTTTTGTCAGAGTCAGACATAAACATGTGTCGCTGTCGCTTTAAAAGACTGTTGATTTCCATATAGTACAGTGCAATTAGCTCATATATGGCCTTAACCCACGCATTCAAAAAAACAAGCAAGGACCGGTTGGGATATGTTCAGGATGGTTTCCTCAATATCCCCAACAGAATCCCAAAAAATCCGGTTGCGGGTTATCCGCCATTTTGAAAATCAATTTACAGATTTTTGAGTTTTGAGTTTTGTCGAAGAATGGAAAATTAGCAATATTGAGTGAAGTATTAGACCGAAATAGCTCATATTTGTTTTTAAAGTTTCGCATAGAATTAGTGGTGTGATAAGTAACAAGTTTGGCATGCTTTTTTTTAATCTCTGGCGACCAGCCGTCCTTAAAACAAATTTTTACCCTCTTTTTTTAAATTATCTGAATTTGTTTTGCCTATTTATCAAAACAAAAACAAAACCAGTAGCTTTATGAAAATTTGTTTCAAATAAAAGTTGTAGGGCATGAAAACACACATCGATATCATATTCTTGATTGTGTCCGTAGATAATAATGGCCGAACGCTACATGACAAGCAAGACCATTGTGCGGGGAGCAGCGTAAAACGTTTGCTCGACGCGCTACCACTAGCGCAGTCCATGGCCATAAGTCCCGTAGGAATTTCGACCTTTATAGATTTTCTCTTCTGATCCTGTTAATGTATACCTTAAGGATAAAAAAAATCTTGGGTAAACATCTGGCATCCCGGGCCTAAGTTTTTTTACGACGCCATCTTGATTTGGACAAATGCGTTTAGTACACGCTCTTAATTTTAATACATTTTCTATACTTTTGACTACATGTGTAATGAATCTAACGTAATTATAGGATTCTCCAATAAATTTTCAATTAAATGATACAAATTTGGTCATCCTGGGAACATTGTGGTATTTGTTATAGTGAAATACATATTATTAACATTCCTGCGTACAGGTGCACTATTTACCTCCAATTGTGTATTTCATGATAGATATATAAAATTTGGCACAAAATATACGAAAATGTAATTGGAAAATGATTTTGACTGTACAGGGCAATCTTATTATTATCCCACGACACCAATGGCGGCCATTTTCCAAGATGGCCACCCAACAAATTATTTGAAATTTTGTGACAGAATGTTGAAATTTGGTATACACATAGATCATGTCATTGAAAAATGACTTTTGAATAGGCCATGTCAAACTAACTAACACAATGGCACCAATGGCGGCCATTTTAGAAGATGGCCGCCACACACATTATTACGAACCACGTAAATTTTATGACAGAATCTTGTTGTGTACACACATAGGGCACTCCATTGAAAAATGTCGTATTTATGTGTTATATCAATACTTTTTAGAAACAATGTAGTATGGATCCGCTAACGCGTATCTTGAAATATTGCTATGGAATTAAATACTAGCAATAATTTTTACTTATAACAATTCACTTGTTTTTTATACACATTGTAGGCAATTATTGACAAGTTTCTATGTTACATTATATAATGTTTATGCATTCTAAATATGACAAGTGAAATGTTTATATTCCCATTTTAGTTCGTTCAATTAAATTCCCGTTAGTAAAAGGCGATAGTCCAGTAGATCACCAACGAGTTCACCCAGTATAGTCGCCAAAAGAAGCCAAAAGTACGCTTACATGTCGTTTTGTGTCAAAATACTACCTCTTGGTAACATTTACAAGACAGCCAAGAATTCACCAATTGGTTTCTAAAAATACGCCAAGAGGCAGCCAAATGTTTGCCAAAAGTTGACCAAATTATAGTATCATGTCATAAAATTGACTTAGTATGCATGGGTTTTATTGCATTAAAAAAGTTGAAGATCGTGAGAAAATGAATAGAAGACCATGCTTTTCGAGTTCCTATATATGGCCATCAAAACATCTCAAATTAACGAATTCTAATAAAGTTCAGGATACAGATAATCACAATAGTAAAGTAGCGCATAGCATCATTACTATGTGTTGAATAATGTAAGAACTCGGTTTGAAATGCAAACATTATATATTGATGTTTCGTAACAGACAACACTTGATTTTTATCTAAACCTCGTTACACTTGGACACTTGGATAACTATGGTTAATTTTCATGTAAACCTAAATAGGGTGTCACTTGAAACTGCCATGTTTCATCTTGCATTATGTTTCTATTTACACACAAAACTCCCTTTAATATATGAATATTATACTGGGTTACACTGTGCACACTCTTTTCTCTTGCGGACATGCGATTTCATTTTACACCAACTATATTTTATATTTTATTTTCTAAACTAGGAAAAGCTACTCTAGAGCACTGCCATGTTAACGAATCTTTGGTTAACGTACACATTTTTCTATCACTCACACGCTTGTTTCAAATGGAAAGCATCCTCTTCGCGTCCTAGAATCACCCCAAGCCCGTTGAAGGACAGGAAAATAAGCTGAAGAATGCAGTTTTTACGGCACCAACCGTGTGCCACGAGGTATCCACGTGACAATCAATTATTGGTATCCCGTTGTCTACCTTTTAGTAATCTATCGTTAACTATGTGGCAACTTCTTTGTGTAGGCTTGGTGTCTTCCATCAGTTAGTAAACTCATGTCATTCTTTTGGCTAAGGTTTGGTTGGCGTTATATTTGGTGCTAAGTGGTCATCACTTGCTAACTTAAAGGTGAACTGTGAGCAACCACTTGATGGATATCTTGCCCAACAAGGAGAAAATGTTTGTAACTCATTGGCTGCCTCATCGTGAACGCATGGCTATCATATATTGTTGAGTTGAAATTTCGGTGGCTACCTTTGGCAACCACTTGGCAATCAAAATCAAGCCTTGGTCTTGCTTAGATACCTATTGGCAACCATTTGACAAACAAATTTCTACAAGGGCTGGAAGTTATTAAGACGTCAAGATTGTTCAAAATACTTTCTCCTTCAGCTGAGTGGGTGTGGGTTAATGGCTGGCCTGCTAATAGGATTGAGTATAGAGGATGCCAATAGCTAATTCTGTGTATATGTTTATGGGTCTCAAACGGATAAACTTTGAGTAACCAAATTCTGCACCAATGTCAGTCATCTACCGGACTATCGCCTTTTACTAACGGGAATTTAATTGAACGAACTGAAATGGGAATATAAACATTTCCCTTGTCATATTTAGAATGCATAAACATTATGTAATGTAACATAGAAACTTGTCAATAATTGCCTACAAAGTGTATAAAAAAACAAGTGAATTATTATAAGTAGTAATTATTGCTAGTATTTAATTCTATAGCAATATTGCAAGATACCCGATAGCGGATCCACACTACATTGTTTCTAAAAAGTATTGATATAACACATAAAAATGACATGTTTCAATGGAGTGCCCTATGTGTGTACACAATAACAAGATTCTGTCATAAAGTTTACGTGGTTCGTAATAATGTGTATGGCGGCCATCTTCTAAAATGGCCGCCATTGGTGCCATTGTGTTAGTTTGACATGGCCTATTCAAAAGTCATTTTTCAATGACATGATCTATGTGTACACCAAATTTCAACATTCTGTCACAAAATTTCAAATAATTTGTTGGGTGGCCATCTTGGAAAATGGCCGCCATTGATGTCGTGGGATAATAATGAGATTGCGGGATAAAATGTATTTTCCAATTACATTTTCGTATATTTTGTGCCAAATTTTATATGTCTATCATTAAAGGCACAATTGGAGGTAAATAGTGCACCTGTACGCAGGACTAATAATAATATGTATTTCACTATAACAAATACCACAATGTTGCCAGAATGTCCAAATTTGTATAATTTAATAGGAAATTTGTTGGAGAATCCAATTATTACGTCAGATTTATTACATGTAGTCAAAAGTATAGAAAATGTATTAAAATTAAGAGCGTGTACTAAATGCATATGTCCAAAACAAGATGGCGTCGTAAAAAAACTTTAGCACCAGATGTCAGATTTTTACCCAAGAATTTTTTATCCTTAAGGTATACCCTAACAGGATCAGAAGAGAAAATCTATAAAGGTCGAAATTCCTACGGGACTTATGGCCATGGACTGCGCTAGTGGAAACGTGGAAGAGCAAACGTTTTAGGCTGCTCACCGCACAATGGTCTTGCTTGTCATGTAGCGTTTGGCCAATATTATCTACGGACACAATCAAGAATATGATATCGATGTGTTTTTTCATGCCCTATAACTTTTATTTGAAACAAATTTTCATAAAGTTACTGGTTTTGTTTTTGTTATGATAAATATGCAAAACAAATTCTGATAATTAAAAAAAAGAGGGTTAAAATTTGCATCAAGGGCCGTAGGTTGCCAGATAATCAAAGGAAGGCGCACCAAACACCTTAATCGTTTCTTTACGAACAATTTAAAACAAATTTGAGCTATTTCGGTTCAATACTTCACTCAATATTGCTAATTTTCCGTTCGTCGACAAAACTCTAAAAATCTAAAAATTGATTTTCAAAATGGCGGAAAACCCGCAACCGGATTTTTTGGGATTCTGTTGGGGATGTCCAGGAGACCCACCTTAACAAATCCCGACCGGTCCCTGCTTGTTTTTTTGAATGCGTGGGTCATATCACATCGGCCCTGTACTAATACGCCAGCGCGTAGTAAACAGAGGCGAACCCCCAAACCTTCAGCCATATTGCAAGAATCCGCGCGACGGTGGCGCGATCTCTTATTACTTTTAGAGGCGAATAGTCAAAGGATCAAGGTATAAATTTGTGTAAGAAACATTGTGCTTACTCAAAATTGCTAGTAAACAATGACTAATAAACTATTGGGGCGATCAGATCAGATCAGATCAGTATTTTGAATATAACGTTGACTTCCAGCAAATTGCTGTTTTCTCGGCCGTTAATCAACCGATTGGCATGAAATCTTCAGCAATACAATTGTGAAGGTTTTCTATAGAGCCCTCTGGTGCCGGATTTTAAGAAAATGTATACATTTATCTAGCATGAATTTTTTAAAATGGCAACATTTTTACAAAAATACTGTTTCACGCGCTGTTTCATGGAACTTTAAAAAATACTCCCAGACTCTTATTTCAGAAAACTTTACTCTATCGCCCTGAATTGATTGAATTTGTCTCTTCAACCAGTCAACAGAATTGTTCTAATCGCCAACCGTTTAGGAAAAAAACAGATTTCCCAGGCATTGTTTTGGGAGAGGGGCGTTATTTCTGTTCGACTGTAGTCCGCTAGATGGCGTAGGCGCTGCGAAAAAGTCTTGGCGATTTTCGTGTTCGAGCGAGTGTTTTTGTGGAATTTGAGGAGGTAAACTGACAAGTATCTTGTTACGCGTAGGAAGTCAATGTAACTGGCCAAGGAATTTCTGGTCGTAAATCTATGCCAGAATGGGGATTTGTGACGAGGACCTTGGAGCATTGGATTTGAACTATGCATATAGGCCACTATTTTCATATTATTTTGTCCGCCCCAACTATTGTCAAAATAAAAATATTTATTGTTTCGTGTTCTTGTTTTGTTGTTAGTAATCTATACCTATTTTTAAATGTTCATGCATTGTGTTTTTGTGCAGTGTGATGCAATGTTGTGTATTTTCTTTGAAAAAAACGAATCTTTGGCCGGATTAATCAATTTGATCGGCGATGACAATGGTGGCAAAGGGCGCTGAGGAGTACCCCCCATTTAGTTTATGAAACTGACGGTCTTGCTGAGATGGTGTCAGAAATAAGATTGATTGATATTGACCTTTACGACTTACGACTTCGCAATGTGTGTAGCGCACTTCACTCGCCAAAAAGTATCTGCACAAACAAGAATTTGAACCCTAACCTTGTGCATCTGGGAAGCAAGAATTGTCCTAGGACCTCATTTATCATATTCGTAATTATTTATAATTTATTATTGTTGTGCTGAAGGTCCAAGTAAATAATTATAAAATATATTATTTTTTACCTATGTAGCACCTAGTGCTAACGTTGATACGTTTTCACCAGATTGATTTCTTCAATGTTTTTGCGAATACACAACTAACGGCAATAGAAGAAATCAATATCCCTTTTGTCGGTTTTAAACATCCGCTGGGCACCTTATCGGATACAAATCGTCTCCACGTATTAAATATGTATGCCATTACGCGGAAGGGTAAGTGAAACGGGGGTCGTGGGACGAATAATTGTTTGTAAAAACGAATAAAGTTAATTAGATCTGGTTCTGCTAGATATCGCAAGTGCGGCACCGATTATCATAATCATTATTCGGTGATTGGTGAATGTGTGATTGTGTTGTTTTGATGACGGGGAACGGGAAGAGGAGCGAGCATGTGCTCTGGCTATCATCAACTACGCCGTCAGATCACACGTGCTGTATCACGCGAAGCGTTGATTACTTCAGGAAGCATGTGCGCTGTTAGTGTTTGACGCATGGGGGGGGGGGCTAGCGGATCTATTGCGTCAAGGTTGGATCAAAGGGAGAGGAAAAGACAAAGTTACGTTTTCAATGCAAAAATAAGATTCCTGGGGTTGGGTGGGGCGGAGTGTGATCATAATGGTGTGGGTGGGGAGACTTGCGGGCTGGTGAAGAGACTACAGGCAGAAAAAATCCACGGACAGGACAGGGAGCGTGCGTGCCAGTCTTTACTATAGAAAGTGTGCCTAGTGTGGGTCTTTTGTAGATAATCTGTCTAAAACTTGTATCGACCCCCCCCACCCCCAAAAAAAAAAATACCAGGAGTTGGCGACGTTAATTGCTCTTTGAGTCCCGTGTCCGTAGGACTACATTCGACGATGTTTGCACTGTTAAAAATGAACACGACGAAACAACAAAATGTATACAATCTATTCATAGCCGCTGTTCTAGAGATTGTTAAAGTGATGAAGGTAGGAGCATGCGTTTTCGGCAAATTGCTTCACCGCAGGCGTCTGAAATTTCGAACATATATCACGATAACTATAATATATATATGGCTCCTTACAGTACACATTTCTAAAATATGTTTTAAAATAATTATACAAAATCAATTAGTTTAAACGAATTTCAAATCAAAATTGACTATATATATTCGTGCTTTTTTTCTGGAATTGATTTAAGAAAGAAATTGTGAAATCTATGACCGTAGGGCTTGTTATGTATGCTTTTATTGACAACTTTGCAACAAGGTTCATATTATGTCGGATGCTTTCTTGGCCGAGCGAATAGCTATTGCTAACTGCAAAATGTTGTCCTGATTCTCTCTGAAGGCGAGATTTACTTTTTGAAATACAAACTAATATAATATAATCTGCTCGCGCTGTATATCACACATCACGCTCCCGCTCACAAAAGCGGCCACTTCAATTTGAAACTAGGAGAACATTCAAAATATTTAAACTTACACCTCCAGGTCTTTGTCTGGTAAAAAATAAACCTTGTCTCTTGTAAAATCGCACTTCTATACATTTAGTTCATATCAATTTTTTCCAAGAACACTCATGGAACGATTGCAAGTCATTCTTCCATCGAAATAAAAATCAGTCTTCAAAAGTTCTACGATTAATTTTTAAATCCCACCACTCACGAGTTGAAACTATTAAATCAATCAATGACTACATCTAACGAAGTGTGTACGGTATTTACAAACTATTTACCAAAATGATGTCACAATGTGACTCGTGCTACCCACACGGTGGAGTCCAGTCACCATCACGATAAACGTTAATATAGCGGTGTTCCGACTACGATCTAATTTGTTCGTCAATTCAATATAATATAATAGGGTTAGATCGAAATCAAGCCGCGATTTAAGGCCTGCGTCGTTTATAACCAGTTCCGGGACTCTGAAGAGCACTGAAGTGGTAAGCACCATCGGGCGTGGTCAGGGGTTGAGTGGTCGCCGCTCTGCCCTGAAACACACGTATAATCGCTGGCTAGAGCAGACTAGGGGTTCGTAAGCTTGTGTGACAGCTTCTTCTCCTTGGCGCCCGTCCCTGCTCCTGGCAGTTCCGGGTTAGAGTTGGGAGGGAACGCTATATGACTGTCAAAAGTTACACGCGTCCTTTCGGATGGGACTTAAAGCCGTTGGGTCCCCTGGTACTTTTCGGTTAGTGAGTAGGCTATGTGCCGGTACCGGGTTTTCCCCTCCTCCCCTTCTCTATTAATTGCACTAGTGGGCTACATTGCCTGTGCAAATAGGAGAAATACTAATAATAATACCCAATATAAACTACTTTGTACTGATATTTGATCCGGAGAGGATACTGCCACAGACTACAAATTTTCTCATTTCACAAAATAAATATTTTGAGAACTCAAGAATTCATTCTAGATTTTGATATTCGCGATTCACTATAATTGGGACTTGACAATAAAGAACACTTGGAGACGATGGTGATTTTGTTGCTTAACCTATCTAAGTAATGCCCTATAGGCTATTCGAGACGATGAGTGGAGAAAGATGAGGTGAAGGACGAAGTAAAAAAACTGCGATATACGAATTCGAACCCACGTCCTCGTAGAGCCATACGCAAACAATGTCGGATGTTGAAGAGAAATTAGATAATCATTTCTCTTCAATCGGGTCGCGATCCTGATGTTGAAGTTGTAGATTTTACGAATAACATTTTGGGTTACACATCGCATTTGTTTTTTTTGTTTTTTTTAGTTAGTGGCGTGTGAGCTGCGGATGGAAGTTTCAGTTCTGCCAATCCGAAAAAAATTCAAATTCGTCCTTTAAAAATGTAAACAATGTAAAATTACGTACTAGTTGATAGTGATACTGTATTTTACATTATCTATTTACATGCTAATTTTGAAAGTAACTTTGGTAGAATAGCGTCCAATTAGTTTATTAACAATTGGCTGAATGGGGTCGGGCCGGAGGGCACTGGGGTAGGGGATCTATCGAATTCTTAAATTTTGCAACTTTTAAAAGCCAAAAAAAACTTCAAAAATGTGTAATTGTCTATGCAACGTAACCGGGAGAGTCCGTGATGGTCGTGTTCGCCCGCCCCTGCCTTTCCCCATATCCGCCCCTGTCGTACAGCCACTGCCGTTATAAACTTTAACTTTTCCTTGACCATGGCTAAAACTGATTCAATTTTGAAATTTTGGTTCGGAGATAGTAGGCTACAACTTAACAATATTTTGTTACTTGTACGCATAAATTATTTTTTCCCGGCGCTAGTGCGTGTCATGTCATCTTATGTAAGTGGATGATAGGGGTTGATTTTGATTTCTAGTTCGTAAAATGCTTGGATAATATTTTTTTTCATAGAAAATCATATATAATTTTTTAACTTATTATTATAATATATCGCAATTATTCAAAATGAGCACATTGCCATAAATTTTCCTCGAAAAAATTACTGAAATATAGAAATGAAACTGCTCTATCAACAAACAAAGTTGAAAGCAGTATTGAGAAGTCAGTATTTTATTCACCCCCTCATCTATATTTTGGATATGACAATAATTTAAACTCACTGTTTTTAATGGCACACTACCAACTGTGTGTGTACTTTACACTATTTTGATCAAACAAATATGTGAAAATATATTATTTTTATTAATTTTTGTTTAACATTGTAGTAAAATGTAGTGTTGATACTGATGATATATCTTTAAAATAAAACTTGAAGCACCATGCAATAGATTGATAAATAATCAACCTATCATCCACCCTTCAAAGAGGCTAGAATTTTATTTTTCCTCCTCTCACCATGATGGCATGATATCCAGAACACCGTTTTATAACATTAGTTTCAATTCAAGTGTCAACACACTGTTTTTTATGGTATTGTTAGGTATAGATGACTATGCGTTGTATGCTAACACACAACAACAACACACCACACAGTAACACAACACTAATGGCAAACTGGTTAGTTCAAGAAGATTGTGCCACAATAAGTGAAATAAATAAAATAACCTTTTGTTTTGACAAAAGTATTTTATTTTGATTGGCGTACAACTAACTATATTCCATCCATCTAAACACAGAAGAAATATGTACAGAATAAACCTCCTGTGAGTGTGACGTCAGTATTCCCAGACCCGATCTAAAAACTACGACGGACTGCCAAGCGACACGTCATTGCGAGTTCCGTGCATTACTTGCTGGGTCTGTGATTGTGAAGTGTCGAGTTACTTATATCCCCCACTCCCAGTCTCCCACGGCTCGCCATCATTACCCCTACCCTCCCGCTTCTCCCACGGATGCGAGATTTTTAACGGTCTAATCGGAGAAGCCCGCGTCTCTTCAAAGTACCATATTGTCTTAAGCAAAGTAAAAACCACCATGCAAAAGGTCGTTGACGTATGTTTCAATCTTCTTCATGTAAAAAAAAGAAAATCTCGACAAGATCAAAACGTTGTCCAAAACATAATTTGATTGGACACCCCTGATAAACTATTGAATGAAACTAATTGTTTTTTTGGCACGATACACAACTGATTGGACATGATTAATCGCATCCACCCTGCATTTTGGAATAATTTGGCAATATCATCGTAAAGTTTGGCAAAACGTATACACAAATATTTTGATTTCGTAATCTGAATATTTTCTAGAACACGTGGTTTCGTTACTAATAACGTCAGGAAAATTTTATTTTGTAGTATTCTATTACCAAACATTCGAGGCAATGCGTATGTGAGTTTCGTTGTGATAACGCAAAATTGATAACGGACTTTTGATGAAAAACTATCGCAATGTGTAAAATGTCAAAATTTTACGGCTAATTAAACTTGCGTTTAGGAACACTTACGCCCCTCAAAAATATATGAAATTTTAAGGAGTGATGCAGTGTTCTTTTGGAATCATGTCTGTAAAGTTTCGTTGTCATTGGTTAATATCTTCTACCTCAAATAAATGCATAGGTTTTGACGCGCCCCAAATGTACACGGATACATACATACATCTATCTATAAACTTGTTGCAAACCTATAGGGAACACACACGTGACGTCACAGCTCGGCGCGGATCTAACTGATGGACAAGCATCCTCTTTTCGCAAGTTGACGCCTGATGAACGGCTCAACAAATATCACGCTCTAACTTTTATACTATTCATTATTTGGACAAAACTTAAGAGGAATAATATTTAGCAAACATATCATTTCTTCTAATAGCGATTATTTCGATTTTTTTTTAGAGAACCGTTAGCTTGTTATAACAATGTACGCATTATAAATGACAAAATTATCAACATCTTTAAGTCATTTCAACTTCAATTGACACAAAACTACTGATCGGATTTCAAAAAGAATTCTCTCTAAATATGCATCTAACTAATTAGACAAGAAATAAATAAACTTTCTCGATAGAAAAAGCACAGAACGAAATTTTACAGCATAGCGTGCAGTTTTTCACGGCTCATCCGCACGTCAAAAGCGCGTATTTTAGATGAAAACACATACCATGCGTTTTACCCTATGCTATAAATTTTCGTTCTGTGCACTTTTCTATCTAGAAAGTTTATTTATTTCTTGTCTAAACAGTCCGATGAATTTTTTGAAAGCGGTCTTGTCAAAATCCGATCACTAGATTTTTGTCAATTGAAGTTGTTTTATTACATTTCATAAAAAAACAAGTAAAAGTCTTAAATTTTATTTTAATATGTACATCGAAATAACAAGTTAACGGCCGTGTAAAAATTCAAAGTAATCGCTATTAGAAGGAATTATATATTTGCTAAATATTATTCCTCTTAAGTTTTTCCCCAATAATGAATAGGATAAAAGTTAGAGCGTGATAAGTTGTGCGACGTTCAGCAGGCGTCCACTTGCGAACCGATGGTTGCTTGTCCACCAGTTGGGCTCAAAACGGAGAATACCCCTCATTCCCCTCGATTTGTGACGTAGGTGTGTGTACCCTATAAGGCCGCTCCCGAGAGTCGCGCCCTAAAAACCAGCAGCCTTTCAAACATATTGTAAGTCCATCGGTTCCTTCGGGGGGGGGGGGGGGGGGGGGGGGGGAGGATCTGGCCGCCTGTGCTGAAAGCTCTTTCGACTGGGGCTGATGAAGGAAGTATAGTGTGGTTTTCTAGGAATATTTTCTTAATGATTGGGTACTTATGCAGACATTGCAAATCTTTACTTTTATCTTCCAAATATGCCAATGTTTGCATCTGTCATTGTGCTGCACGGGACTGATTAGAGGTCAACTGAAGTGTTGAAGGCGTTTGAACTGTTGTTAGCCCAGCAACAGTGACAGGAGTAGTTTAAGAAAATTTAAAGTAATCGTCACTATCGTCCTCGGTATCTATATCTTCTTTGTTTGCGTCACTCTCACTACCGGTAGGTACCCACAAACTACCTAATGAATGCACTCGCTTAACTTTTTATTTTACTTTCACGTGGTATGTTGGAATAAAGTATCTTGTATCTGAAAATTGTAGATACTTCAAAATAAAATTCCTAGATACAGGTAAAGGTATTTATTTTAAAAGGTACCTATTCGCGGTTAAAACCTAACCAGGTAGCAGCACGGTCGTATGCCAACATGGCCGTTCGAAGGCAGATAAAAACACGGGCTGCATAGGGAGCAAGTGTGTTTTTCATGCTTTAAACTGCATAATATTTCATTGTAAGCGTCAGTTCTGGAAGTATTCCACTTTACAGTAGTTGGGTACGATGGGGTAGGACAATCACTATATTTTGTAACCATCAACTGCAAAATAAGTAGGTAGCAAAATAAGGAATTTTATCTCGTAATTTGCAGACGTGTAAAATTCTATAGGCAATATGTTTGCAGTAATTTTACCTTGATGGCAATACCGCGAATTTCGTGTGATTATTGGCCTTTACTAATAGGCCTATGATATGTTATTTTATATCACACATTATTTCCCCCTCCCCCCACCCCCGGAAGTATTTTTTGTGGTAAATTATCAAACTCGATTTGTTATTAAATTTGTGTTACGTCACGCCATTGAAACCTCTTACAACACAGTCTCACATTTTAAAAGCCCCCCCCCCGCAATCCGGCTAAAAGTTTAAAGTTATTAATGAATTGCACCAGCCTTCACTAAACTTTATATACAGGCCTACTTTTATTAATACGCATAGTTCTACTAATATTGTTAAGTCCTAGAATTGTTTTGTTGTTGTTTTGGTGGAGATTATAAATAATATGAATTGAATCGTATTGTATGCGTTTTAATTTTAGTGTGACGAGCTATTTTACATCCTACTTACATATATTTTCTATTTATTTAATATCCACTCACGAGATTTACTTTTAAACATTCCAACACTTTTGATCTCTCTTAAATCTCTAGGTATAACATAATATTATACTGTCTTAATATTAAATAAAATATAGATTTTTGACCATAAATAATTAAGTCTAGGCATAATTTGCTGTTCACGGCAGCAGTTGGTACAAATCTCTTGGTATAAAGGAATAAAAAAACAAGGTAGGCTAGTTTACATTCAATGCACTGCACAAATTAAAAAAATGTTATTAGGGACATATTATATTATTAATAATAATTAATAATTTTTAAAATCCCATATTATATCTATACCCATTATCAATACCATTAATGTGATTTGCATAATGGTACACAGTATCCTTGGGTTTAGGATGTTGAACCCAAAGACGGTACATAGCTCTTTATATCCCGCTTTGGTCCTATACCGCCTACAGCACATCATTGTAATAAATTAATTACCATAACATGGTATTGGTATGACGTTTATCGGTTTGTGGTGTCCATGAAACTGATAACAGTAGCGAAAAATGTGTCTCAAGGTATAAGAATAGAGCTCCCAACTTACCCACAGTAATGCACGGAATGATAAACACATGCTTACTTTTTGTTTCATTACGCAACACAAAAATGTGTATTACTAATTGTATGACCTTTCTTGCTTGCTAAATAATAAACATGTTCGAGTAAATTCAATCTCGAGTTGACCGTGACGGTACAATAGTGCATTGGTTCAACATTGAATGCCGCCATGCAGCCCCACCGTATCTGCCTTAGAGCAGTTCTCCAGTTGGCCTCTTTGCTTTTAAACGCGAATAGGGAACCTAAGTTTTGAAGGCGGGAAGGAAATTGGTTCTCTCTGGTCTCAGCGCCCATAAGAATTAGCATGGTACGAAAATGTAACTCGCCGTATCTTTTGACTCGCGCAAAAGAAATCTAAACCAATAACATCACAAGATGCATAATTCTGTGAAGAAGATGATGGCATTCTACTTTGCTCGATGACGCTTCCTAAATTCAAACTATTATGAGTTAAATGGACCCATGTTTGCGCGCTGTCGCAAATGTACTCTGACTGAGCGGCAACCTTAGCGAGACGCAGCCACGTTGTGTGCAGCTGTGGCATCCTCGCATACCACGCGCCTGTCCATGGTTGCTAAATGTACTTCGCATTCAAGATTTTGTTGGCACATTAAAGGATATTTTATTCGTAATGTATAATCTAGTACAACCCAGTGACCTCACAGTAGCCACAAAGCAAGTCGGATACCAAATGTTATGCTGATGCCACAGACAAAATGTTTTTACGTACTTTTTCAAGAGCAGTTTGGAAGGTTTGGCAACAGCGTAAATGTAGAGTTCACTTCAACTCAAAACAAATGTCATTAATATTTGTGATAGAGCAGAGTTATGTATATCCACGCAAAGAGGAAAGATTATAGTTTCTTACAGTATGAATATAATTCCGGTCCGTGGTCGGGTTCTCGCGCTATCGCTTACGAAACATTTAGCACGGGTTAATCGCCTATACCTCGCTGACCGGAGAGAACCGGACAACGCCCACTTAGGTTCCCTTATAATAGGTAATAGATACACAAAATGTATCTAGATACAAACACCTAGATACTTCCCAACACTGACCTCCAGTGATTTCTTGGTCCCACCAATGTAAATGTCACCACATCGACATGATATCGAGTAGACCGCATTCTTGGACGATTGAGCATCATTCTTTGGCTTAGTTCTTGTTAAAATGCTTCTGATAGTATTAGGTGATTGGAAAACAGTTCGGACCCCAAACGGAGATAAAAGATAATTTAGAGATGATTTCTGATAAATTAGGGTAGTTATTGGATGAGCGAAGCGAAGACTTCAATTTCACTGACCCCCCCAAAAAATTAGCTTGAGTGTTTTTTTTTTTGTATTTTTGTTTGTTTGTTCGCTCTCTACCAGGCAAACGGCATATTCGATCTTGATGAAAATTTGAGGGGTCCTTCGAAATCTCTGAACTTAGACCTTCCTTATGGAAATTAAAGGTTGCCAAAAAGTATCTAATATGTATCCATATAGTTGCCATATTGTAAGCCAACTAGTAGCCAAATCATCGCCAAGAAGTAAAAACCATGGTAACCATATGCTCGCCAAATGATAGCCACATAGTATCCAAGTAGTAGTCGTTTTTATTATAAATATAAATCATTGGACTTTTTCACTGTTAGTTAACAAAATATTTATTGAAATGTAATATTTCGATTTCTTTCCAGAAATCTTTATCTAACAAAATTAACAATGAAAAAACCACAGCAGACAGGAATTGACGACTCGAAATGGGCGGAGCTTAAAACGATCGATAGGTCACGTGACTAGTATTGGGTATAAATCCTTATTTCGCAAGTTGGCGCCTGCTGAACGGCGCATCACTTATCATGCTCTAACTTTATTTCTATTCATTATTTAGACAATACTTAAATGAATAATATTTAGCAAACATATCATTCCTTGTAATAGCGATTATTTCGATTTTTTTGACCAAGTCGTTAGCTTGTTATAACAATGTACGCATCACACAAGTGAAAATTATCAATGACTTAAGTTTTCTCATTAATTAATTTGACAAAAAACTACTGATCGGATTTCGACAAGAATTCCTTGTAAAAATGCATCAGACTGTTTAGACAAAAAATATACTAACTTTCTAGAAAGAAAGTGCACTGAACGAAAATTTACAGCATAGAGTAACATGCAGCGTGCACTTTTTCACGGCTCATCCGCACGTCCAGAGTGCGTATTTTAGATAAAAACACATACCCTGCATATTACTCTATGCTGCAAAGTTTCGTTCAGTGCACTTTCTATCTAGAAAGTTAGTTTATTTCTTGTCTAAACAGTCTGATGCATATTTTTAAAGAGGTCTTGTCGAAATCCGATCAGTAGTTTTTTGTCAAATAAATTATTGAGAAAACTTTAGTCATTGATAATTTTCGCATGTATTATGCGTACATTGTTATAACAAGCTAACGACTGTTTCAAAAAAATCGAAATAATCGCTTTTACAAAGAATGATATATTTGCTAAATATTATTAATTTAAATATTGTCCAAATAATGAATAGAATAAAAGTTAGAGCGTGATAAGTGTTGCACCGTGAAGCAGGCGTCAACTTGCGAAATGAGGATTTATACCAACTATTTCCGCCATGTTGCCTCGTGACGTCAGGAGGCGGGTACATTTCAAGTCGTCAATTGTTAACTTTGTTTGATAAAGATTTCTGGAAAGAAATCGAAATATCACATTTAAATAAATATTTTGTTAACTAACAGTGAAAAAGTCCAATGATTTATATTTATAACGTTATTACCTGTTATATAGTTTCATTTTTTATAATAGTCGTTTTTGTATCAAAATACGACTAGTTGGATACCTTGGATACCTAACAAAATCTGGCTTATATCCCCATACGGCAACCATATGCCACATGCCGGCAACGCCGGCCGAAGAAAAGTTAAACTTTTCGAAATATTGCTACATAATAAAAAACTTAATTTCCCACCTAAGAGCAGTGTTAAGTTCAATTAATTGTTAAAATAGTATTTACCTGTTCTATTAATTTCCCTTTTTTAAAATAGTGCTCAGTATATTATACTAATGGTGTACGGTTTAAAATTTTTAATGTGGGTATAGCAAATAATGCTTTCCATGCGAAGCGCATGTTCGAAATTTTGTTCTTGTTGTTGATATGCCGAGGTGGGTGCATCTGCACAAATAAAGTATAGGTTGTCCGATGCAATGCTTGTTGGTACGACCTGAAAATAACGCTACTAATTCTATTGGTATATGCAACCAAAATTAAATGACATCATGAGAGATATTCATATGTTTTTGTCTTAGTTGGTGAAAAGTGAAACCATGGAATATGGTGAAACTGGTATACAGTTGTCATTTTCAATTAAACTGTATAACAAGAGAGATGTAAGCAGGCCAAAAGCTACAGAATTATCTGCATAAACAATTCAAGCTTGGTTCTCGTGTGTAGATGAATGCTGGCTCCGTGGCGGTAAATTAAAAAAGTTCTACAAAGTGCTTTTGAAATTCAATAATATATACCAATTTCCTTTTTAATTTGTTGATGCATATAGTTGTTAAATTAATAAACCAAAAATTAATAATATATTCATCATCAAGGTGATTGGTTATCGTGTTTTTTTCACTAATGTACACACATACTTCTTTATGGTGGAGATTGTTTTGTTTTAAGTAATAAATCAAATGCTCACTTAAGTTGCAAAGAAGAACACTGACAACCATCCTTGCACTGGATGGCTGTGTACCCTGACTCAAACATGTGTACGTCCTATCATGGTCCTATCTCCTTACAGACAATAAAATATTTTAAATGTTCATTGTAAAGTTTAATCATTTGTAATGGGTTTATGTTAAGCATGCATTATTATTATAATTTTTCTTAATGTTAAGACTTTTGATATAGGGCTATTTGTTTACTTTTCATAATCATCTCTTTTTTTTATCTCCGAGTATCATTCGCTATTTCATTGTCACCATTTATTTTATTTAGATGTAGTTGGGGTCTTTGTAGAATGGTACTAACGTGCTGTACTTAATAATAAATATATAAATTTATGGTGACGCGTTGGCTAGCATTTGGTTACCTAGTTGCATGGAGACCAACTGGTAGCCAAGAGTTTGCCTTCTGGCGACCACTTGGTGAACATGTGGTGACCTGTTGGCCATCATTTGGTTATATTTCCTGTCAGGTAGCCATATGGTTAATTTATCCATACTGTTTGGCCACCAAATGGTTATCATCAGTTCAATAGAAATTTCATTGATTCCTCTGGCTTCTACTTGGGACTACTGGTTATCAAAATTAGGCTGTGGAATCACTTGGATATTAGTTGGCTACCATTTGGTTACCAATATTTTCGTAAGGGCTGCCACGTTTTGTGTACAATCGAAGAAATATTTCTCCTGAATATCGTACTTTTACGATTTTTTTCGATTTTAAGTGCGATATTTTCGTGACATTTGGGCCGATTCGACCAACGGGTGGGGCTACAACGTTCATATTTTAAATGGACATTAAGGTAATGGTGATGTATTGCTTCTAAAAGAAAAAGTTGAAAAAGTTATCAGAATCCATAGATTAAGGTTTTAATATGAGTTTTTGGGGTTTTATAATAACATTTAATACGTAACAATAGAACTTGACAACAATCTCCTACAAAGCATTCAGAAAGCACTTGCAAAGAAAAGTGGTCCTACGCAAACAAAAAAACTTACAAAAAGCTCATCCATCAAGCGGGCGGGAACTTTAGCGTTTTCCCAGTCAAGGACAACAGTTTTTGAAACAAGGTGGAACAAGATCTTGGTTTTTGTCTTTCATATCAACTCTGTGTGAAAATTTTTTCGAAATTTATGAAACATTTTGGCTCGGGTAAATCTTTTTCATGAAAGCATCATTGAGGTAGGAAAACTCTTGGTTCAATAATGCCTTGGATGAACAATTTGAAATGGCTCGTGTTGCTTAACATCTCATCACACATTCTTTATGTGGACCGGATGATTTGAATCTGCCCTCATGTATTGATCAGTGTGTGTTGGCTTCCTGTATACACATGTAGACAACTCTATTTCTACCTTAGAGATGAGTAGGTTGACGAAAGGAAGGCTACCGTCCTTTTCTTCCTAAATTGTGAATTCAATGTTCATATGGAATCCATTTAACTCTTGATGTATAGCTTGAAATTCTTCCTGTGTCCCTTGATGAATACACACCATATCGTCCACATATATCTCCTCCAAAGATAGATTTTAATAAGACAGACTGTTAACACTTCGGTTTCAAGATGATCCATGAAAATATCCGCTAGCATTGGTGGAAGGCAGCTTGCCATGGCCAAACCGTCTACTTGACTGTAGAAATGGTCTTCAAATTGGAAATAGCATGACTTAACGCACAAAGTCAAGATATACCGAGAGCTCGCAACATAAAGTCTCCCCTCATAGGGTACATATGGTTTAATCATTGGAATAGAAGCGGAAATTCAAGTCATTTTCAAAAATGCCCGTCTTACAAGTCAACGTTGGGGCGTTTACCCGTCAGACGCCCCCAAAGTGGGCCCCAAAAAGGTCAAATCTGCCCCTATTAAGAAAACATGATTGAAACTTAAGAAAAATTATAGAAGAAGTTAGCCCAAAAATGAATATCACTCGTCAGACGGGCTGCGATGGGCCGTTGACCCGTCAGACGCCCCCAAAGTGGGCCCCCAAAAAGGTCAACTCTGCCCTCATAAGGTATACATGATTCAAGCATACGTCATTTTATAGGGAAATTACTAGAAAAACGAATATTACTCGTCAGGCGGGCTGCGTTGGGCCGTTGACCCGTCAGATGCCCCCAAAGTGGCCCCCCCAAAAAGGTCAAATCTGCCCTTATTAAGTATACATGATTGAAATATAAGATAAATCATAGAAGAAGTTAGCCCAAAAATGAATATCACTCGTCAGACGGGCTGCGATGGGCCGTTGACCCGTCAGACGCCCCCAAAGTGGGCCAAAAAAGGTCAACTCTGCCCTCATAAGATATACACGATTCAAACATACGTCATTTTATAGGGAAAATTACCAGAAAAACGAATATCACTCGTTAGACCCAAAGATGTCGAATCTGCCCTTAAGACTGTTTGCCAAGCTCGGTCCATCTTTTTTTTACAATGATAAAAGCCCTTTTAACAACACGCTTGATCGTCAAATCCAGCTAATTTCACATACAGAACGTACCGTTTTTTACCTTAAGTTTCATCCAAAAATCTGCATTTTTGGGAGGCTGTTCAGAAAGGATGAGCGTGTGTCGCTATCTAAGCACATTTTGAGATTTCAAAAAATTGTCTCCTACACAAAATTGGTAAATTACTACAAATTAACAGTTTGGTGTCATATTTACGGTCAGCTAATAAGAAAAGTGAGCAATATTTGGAAAAAGTGCCTAAATACCCTTTATTTCACATTCTTTCTTAACATTTAAGTGCAAAGCACAACCCGATAGGACCAACGATAGAGCTTCCAAGTGATCCAGACTTTACCTCTGCGCTCTGCGTCAAAGCCTGGTTTTCTCGAGCTTAGCCACCTTGGTTAAATTGGTTCCACAGACAGAAATTTACAAAAAAAATCCATTATGTATAGAGATGTTATATACAGACGAAGATGGTTCCTGGATGATCTGTACCCTTTGTCACTTGATGAGATTATGCAATGCGATTAATTAAGAAGTAGAGGATTTCAATGAGGATGATGACATAGATGTTTCGGAAGCAGCGTACATGATGTCAAATGTGATTACAGTTTTGATTTTTGAACAATTAATTTATTCTAATCCTCAATTTTCTTTAACTTATGAAAAGTATTTGCATGTTTCAACGCATGTAAAAGATTATTACGTATGTTATGATATGATGATGATAACTAATAAAATGTTAAAGCGTACAAGCGTACAGTGATTACGAATGTGATAGAAGTTTTGATATTTGAAGTTAATTATACCAAACCAATTTATATATTCTAATCTTCAATTGTTTGTAACTTATATAAACTACTTGTATGATTTAACACATTACAAATTCTTACTTGTGATATGATGATTACTTCTGAAGATTACTATGATAAAAAGTTGAAACATACTGTGATAACGAATGTATGGAAGTTTTGATGTATACCAATTGACATATTCTAACCCTCAATTGTTTAGTAAAGTAAAGTAAAGTAAAGTTTTATTGGCCTGTAGATTGGTACAAAATACGAATATATAGGCGTCGTCAAGTTGGTTAATTATACAAATTACAAACAGCAAAAAATTACAAACAAAAACAAACACAAACAAACATATAGGTTTAAAACAGGTTTTTAAAATTCCTTGTGCTTGTCTGCAACAAAATTGTAACTTTTAAAAACTATTTACATGATTCAACACATATAAAAGATTATTGCTAAATAGGTTATCATAATATGATGATAATTATTATCGTAACTTATGATTACTACAATATGATTACTTATGTGATATAAGTAATTGATCGTCAATGATTTTCTTGTATCGTTATACAATATGTATTAGTTTAAGCGATATACTTTAATAGGCAGAATCCGTAGAGTATCATGTTTCAAGTAGTAAATTTAACACACTCTTCTTTGTAAAAAAAATTAAATTAAAACACTCTTTACAGTTTACACCCTAACCCTATACCCTATACATACACCATTATTAATTATATAATAACCATAAGACAAAGTATAACATGTCTTCCTGATTTATTAATCGATCTAGATATTCTTAAAAAAAAAAAAAAAGTGGTAGTTGCAATGCTCAATGACCCAAAATATGCTTAAACATCATGACTACATATTATCGCACAAATCCGATTGAATCCAACATAATTTCGTTAGTATTTGAGACAAAACATTTTTTAACTGTTTTTTTTTTGGGGGGGGGGGGGGCAAGTGGCGGGTTAGGGCCCTACAAGGCCAGTCTGACGAGTGATATTCTTTTCCGTGGTAAATTTTTCTATAAAATGCCGTATTTTTTAATCATGTATACCTTATGAGGTCAAATTTGGCTTTTTTGGGCCCACTTCGGGGGCGTTTGACGGGTCAAAGCCCCAACGCAGCTCGTCTGACGAGTGATATTCGTTTTCCTGGTAACTTTTTCACTAACATGACGTATGTTTGAATCATGTATACTTATTGAGGGCAGATTTGACTATTTTTTTTTTGGGGGGGGGGCACTTTGGGGGCATCTGACGGGTCAACGGCCCAACGCCGCCCGTCTGACGAGTGATATTCGTTTTTCTAGTAATTTTCCCTATAAAATGACGTATGTTTGAATCATGTATACCTTATGAGGGCAGAGTTGACCTTTTTTGGGGCCCACTTTGGGGGCGTCTGACGGGTCAACGGCCCACCACAGCCCGTCTGACGAGTGATATTCATTTTTGGTCTAACTTCTTCTATAATTTTTCTTATGTTTTAATCATGTATACTTAATAGGGGCAGATTTGACCTTTTTTGGGGGGGTTACTTTGGGGGCATCTGACGGGCAACCCCCAACGCAGCCCGCTGCGAGTGATATTCGTTTTTCTAGTAATTTTCCCTATAAAATGACGTATGTTTGAATCATGTATACCTTATGAGGGCAGAGTTGATCTTTTTTGGGGCCCACTTTGGGGGCGTCTGACGGGTCAACGGCCCATCGCAGCCCGTCTGTCGAGTGATATTCATTTTTGGGCTAACTTCTTCTATAATTTTTCTTATGTTTCAATCATGTATACTTAATAGGGGCAGATTTGACCTTTTTTGGGGCCCACTTTGGGGGCGTCTGACGGGTAAACGCCCCAACGTTGACTTGTAAGACGGGCATTTTTGAAAATAACTTGAATTTCCGCTTCTATTCCAATGGTCAAACCATATGTACCCTATGAGGGGAGACTTTATGTTGCGAGCACTTGGACTAAGAGTTCTAGATAGTTTTCTACATAGTTTTTATTTATTTAAAAGAGCAGTTTATCGTCCGACTAAGTTAATTCGTCACATTATTAACCTCACCTGCTCTAAAAGTTTCATTAATATAAGAAAAATTTAATGTTATCCACATTTTTTTCCTTGTATGCCCCGGAAATAACATTTTTGACTTTTCCAAAAAAGAAGTTAAAATGGCTCCAAATTGCCCGTTTTGGTTAAAACTGATATATTATGATACGTACAGTATTTTGGAGAAGAAAGGAATACACTTGTTTGCCAGTTGTCCAGTGGTAAATATGGCGTACAGGGGTGTCCGATGAGGATCTTTAAGGGTGTTTTCCAACCGTTTTAATTTTCTACGACTGAATCGGTGAGGTAAGTATTTAACAGACAGCCTTTGCAATGTGCATGCAGAGACTTGGCCAGAAGATGTTTTTTCGCATTAGTTTTTATGCTAGGCCGTTGAACAAATTCAACAACCTACAACTTTGAACGATCTAGGTTATAAAAACAGAATATTTAAAAAAAAACGTGATCGGAACCAAAGAAAAAAGTCATAACGTTGTACATTTCGAATGCGTATTGCGTACAATTGAACAATGGTATGAAGTTTTAGCTCATTATCTAACATAGTTTACGGCTTTACGCCAAGCCTAACAACTTGGCATTATTTTTTTTTTGTTTAAATTAAAATTCATGACATTTTTATCTTCCGTTATTCACAGAAATTTGATCCGACAGTGAATACTACTAGCGCTTTGCTGATGTAGCGCGTCCAGAAACTGAACTGCTTGGAAGAGCCGTTGGAGGGGTGGTACTAGCTAGGCGCCAGCCTCGCACTGGGGGTAATTGGTGGTTGTCTGTTGCTCAGAGAAGCCTTTTGTTAGGTCGCAGGCATGGTCGTAGGATCCAAAGAATATCCTTACTATCGGTCGCAAGTAGATTTCGCATTTGTTAGATTCTATGTTCGAGAAAATCAATTCTAATCCAAATGCCACAGATTGCTTCGAGATATTTTGTGGTTCAGTACTTCTAGCGGAAGAGATCCGGAATAAACAAATTGCAACAGAAATCGTTATTTTTCATACTATTTAACAAACTAAAAATTTTGAAAAATCAAAGGTGTCCAAATTAATGAAATTTGCAGATTAATTAATACAATTTCAATACAAATAAAAATTATTATATTAGGCGTAAACACCAACATTTTCACAAATAAAATACATAAATCTCCCAAAAAAGTGAAAATAGTTATTTTAATAGGTATTTGTGTTGTTTGTGCTACTAATTAATTAAATAATACAAATGTTAATAGCGATTTATAAATTTGAACTCAAAATGAAATTTAATCTTGCAAGTTTATTAACTTGATCGAAATATGCACTCTCTTACTTCTGTGGGGAAAAAATTATGAATGTAGCCGAGTTGATTTATCAATAAAATATTATTGTAGCTATTATTTATTAGTAGAGCCAAATTCATTAAAGACCATTCAATGAGATGGAGGTCTTGTCCTTTTGTAAATATTGTTTTCCTAGACATAATTTGTTACAGTATCACATTAAAATTGTTATGAGATAAACATAAATCCACTTAGAATGGCACAATTAATTAATTAAATAGTAATACGTAACTATATATTTAAATAATTCATACAAAAATGTTATTTTTGCTTGCAATACAAAATGTGAGTTAAAGCACACATATTACTAATCTAAGTTTTTAAATAGATACTTCTTTATGCAAGCAACATTAGTTTCCAATGGCAATTTAATGCAATATTAACATTTTAATTAATTAGCAATAGTACTATTACCAAAATACGTAGGCTAGTAGAGATGGGAATTTTTGCTCGGACGGCCTCAAAGCCCAGCCCGGGCCGGCAGCTTTTCTTATTTATTTTTGGGTTTTGAGCCGGACCCGTAACATTGAAATTTCGGGCCAGTTCGGGCTTTCGGTCCAGTTACAACAGTAAATTAGTGGAACTAAAGTGCTGCGCACAATTGGCATAGCATAAGCGTAGCGCAACGCAAGCACAACGCAAGAAATAAAACAAGTGCACCTGGCTGCTTGAACACACAATTCACGTATGCATAGCGTAGGCGCGGAAGCACAGCGCAAGAGATGGTTATATTTTATATTTCTTATGCTTGCGCTTGCGTTTGACCAATAGGAATCCAGAAACAACACGACTCAACACAAACGCCCATTTTCAGTTCAATCAAATTCACAACTATTGTTGTTTGTGTCAGTGTAAAATTATTTATCATGGACGAACTTACAGAAGACGACGTAATTATCGAGTATGAAGTTGAGTCGACGTCTAGCGACGAGCTGCTAATTACGTATTTTAGGCAATATCCGCATCATAGGCTACTGCAAATGGTTTCAAAGACGAAATGTCAAACGCAAAGTTGACATGCAGTCATCTGATAACGAGCATTCTAAAACTTTGCACAGCCTTGTAGTTTCTTTACGCCACGCTTCCGTTATGACAATTGTGCGCGCCTACATTCCTTGTGTTGCGCTTATGTTGCGCTTGCGTTGTGCTGCGCTTATGCTATGCCAATTGTGCGCCGCACTTAAGGGTGTGTCTGAATTATGGTCCAAGTCCAGGTGTAGGTCCAAGTCCAACTCAATGTTAAAGTGCTATACTAGCCTACAGTAGAGCTGCCTGCCGGGCAAAGTCAACACTACCTAAAGTTAGGTTAGGTGTGCATTCGATAGTCCTTTGTAAAGTATTTGTTTTTTAAAAGTATTTGTACATCTAGTAAAACCAATTAAATACGTGATAAAAACAAACAAAACTTAAATGTTTACCTTTATTTAACAATGCATTCATTTATTGTTTCTCTCGTTGTCGCGGACGGCCATTTTGAATCGGACCTAAAACGAGTGTACACTTTCGATTACTCGGTCTATTTGTCGACTTGGACCAAGAATGGACCTAGACTAAAGCGGCTGTCACACGATTGAGAAAATCGCGCGAGTTGGCTCGCGCGAGTTTATTACCATCCTTGTCACACGACAGTCAATGAAGGTAACAACAACGCCACCTATTGGTGTTCACTGGTCACGTGTTACGGTAGTGGGTTCTGATTGGCTCTCGCTAACTCGACTTGCTAGGAAGTTGAACAAGCTGGACATTTTTCGTAGCGAGCGCGAGCTCGCGCTCGCTGGCTCACCGTCTGACGGGGAGGCGGTGAGTTCCATGTAAACAAGTGTAGGCCTACTCCCAGAGAGTTACTCGCGCGAGCCAACTCGCGCGATTTTCTCAATCGTCTGACGGGCGCTTTAGACTTTTCAGACAGTACTTTACACGCTATCGACAGATAATCAGTACCTAACTACGTTGTTAGACGTGGACTTGAATTTGGACCTAGACCTGGACCTGGACCTAGACTTTGAATAATTTTCAGACACACCCTATGAAATAACATCATAATAGTAAGTAAGTAAGTAAGTATTTTATTCATTGGACAAATACATGGTATCTGTATGACACAATTATTCTCTGTAGAGAGGAATAGTGCAATGAATAATTCTAATAACTAATAATATATCTAAGATGATTGTGCCGTCTGGTGTAGAGATGTCCGTACCGGATAAGATCACCCAAACCTTTGCCTCTGAGCTACTTTTTGTTCAATGCGCTTATAGCATTTGCATTCTTTGTCCCAAACATTGTGGTTTTCATTTAATTGTAAACCATATCTATTATTTGCTTGTATGCAGTTAAGGCAGCTAGCAGAGTCTGCTGTACAGTCTGGGGATTTATGGTACCCACCGCAGTAGCCGCACGCAAGTCCATTTTTACAGTTCGTCATTGTGTGGCCATATTGGCAGCATTTAAAACACCTTATCACATGTATATATTCGACCACCCTTCATACATTCCACCCTATTTTAATTCTATCACTCACGTCTTCTTTAGTTTCCTTGTCCACTTCAAATATTATATTAAATGTTCTTTTGTTGTAGTTTTTCTTGATATGTACAATTTTCATGCAGAAGTTTTCTCGGTTGTTACTTATGGTGTTGAGTCCATTTTGTTTGCATATTTCCTTTACCCAGTTTTCATTTTCACTTAGTTCATCCTCTTTGCTAACCCCAATAGCCATTATCTTAACCGTATTTTTTATATTTGGTTTTGTAATGTCGTAGTCGTTCCCAAGCTTTACAGTTGTCTCTTTTTGAAGAGCCTGTAGGCCTTCTCTGCTGTCACAGACTATCACCACTCCCCCATCTCTGATTTCTTTAACTTTAGTCACTCCTATTCCCATTTCACTAGGGTTTACTGCCTTTTTTACTTCTTCTCTTGTTTTCTTGCTATCTTGTGCGGCGTGTGATTTAGGTTTGACTATTACAGCCAACTCTTGCTTCTTGGTATTTTGGCCTCGATTCACGATCGCGCTATAGGTTGAGTTCTTGTTCTCTTTTGATTCGCCGCATCCGCCTCCTTGTTCCAATCGACCAATCTTGCAGTGTCGATCAGTCGAAGTATCCACTCGCATGCTAGCATCTTTGCGACACATCGATTCGCCATCATGCATCGCAGCTATTTGTGGGACTACCTTAGCCTCACTTTTACCATGTATTATGTTTTGAAGTAATATTATCATCTCTGCTTGGATATTTAATCGTTTTGTCATTTCGGTATTTACCTTTTCCTTTTCTTCTACTATCTTCTTTGTTAGTTCTACTTCGATCCTTAATTCTTTGCATTTGCACATGTATCGAAGCTCTGGGTCTGGGCCTAGGCCTAGCTCGCCGACGTCACCAGTTTTCTGAACAGCGAGTGTTAGCCTTTTGATCAGCACCTCTTTTTTACCCTCTTTATTTAAGCCTAGAATTTCTAGCTCCTTTACTAACTCCTTTTTACTCATATTTCTTTTTAATTTAGCATTATTAATACTACTACCGTCGTTTATAACTGACACTACATCTTCCGCCATCCTTCATACGCAGAAACACATAAAACGAGATAGGCCTAATCCACTGCTTAACAATTTGAACAAGAAGACCTGTCCTTTTCAAAGAATTCTTGGAGCCTTGACAAATTCATTTGTTTCACATGTTTTGTTTGTCATCTAAAATTCCTCAAAATACTTTTTTAAATCACCATTATCCATCTCACCTGTTCATAGAAATTGCAGACAACGATAGTCCAACTTTAATACACCAATCTTCACCCCTTGGTCACAAAACTATTTCACAACACCATGTAGAACTCAAAATACATAATATATCAACATTCCAAAATCAAATTCCACACTCCTACAACTAAAACGACAACGGCAGAGCCTTTGCAGAGTCCAATTAATATCCTTATGATTTTTATAGTCTTCGAAAGAACCGCGGGCTTTCGGGCCGACTTTCAGGTCGGGCCAGTATCATCATATTTTGGGGAGGGTTCGGGCCTGGCCGTCTTTAAAAAAAAGTCGCATCTCTATAGCCTACCTCTGGCATGATTTCCATCCCAACAGGAATAGAATTTAATAATTAATTAATGTTGTCTGCAGTGTCTGTGTTGTGACAAAGACACAAAATAACGGAAATAAAAATGAAAATGAAAATGTCAATAAAAATGTGACAATATGCTCAAATGTCAATCTAAAATATTAGTTGACAATATATTATTACATGAAATTAGATATCTATAAAGACAAATAAAGATACAATAAAATGTCATAAAACACAAACAGTGTCGTCTGCGTATCAAATAATTTATAGGGCTATGTCCCCCTCAATCTACACACCTAAGAAACGTAAATTCAAGTATCATGCCCACAAGTTTCCATAAATGACGCAAAACTATGTTGTGCAAATAAAATTTATGTTTTATTTCTTTGAGAGCTGGTCAATTGATTGCATTCAGTTGCAATACAATAAGATAGGGTTTGACATCCGCTTCAGACAGTGAGACGACAGCGAGAGAAAGAGAGAATGGTATGTGTGTATGGCCAGGCATCCTTCTGACAAAGAATGGTTTCCTAGAATTTTGACAGCGTTATGGAGATTTGTCTTACAATAACAGAGGCACAAAAATCCCAATCCAAAAAAGGCAAATGAAGAGCAAAGATGTAGATATGTCAACTTTTATAACAAACTCTAATTTAATTACTGTAATTTTATTAATGTGTTACGTGTATGAATGTCACACCGCCGTGCTACGTTAAATGCCTACTTTTAATGTGTACGAACTGTGTCACACCAACGTACCATACTTTTATTGTCTACTTTTCTTGTTTATAGTTTGCGCCAATTTACCGTGCTATGTGTCAGACCGATGTACTTATTTATTATTGTCTACTTTTTATGTTGACAACTTGTATCATACAGCCGAACTTAAAAAAATATATTTTCAATGTGTACGAACACGCTGCTATTTATTATTGCATGCTTTTCTTTAGTGCAAACTGCTCACAAGTCACACGGACGTAATATATTTACTTTTACTTTTTTATTGTCTACTTTTCTTGTTTATAAATTATGCTACACCATTGTGCTTGTACATACTTCTGACTACATTTCTTGTTTAGTTATTTACTGTGTCACACCACCATAGTATAATTTATTTTCTTCTTTGTTTGCACAAACTGTGTCACACCATCGTACTACTTTACTAGGCCCCCCCCTTTCGCGAATGCATTTTATAGTCGCGTTGACGGACGAGCGTATGTGGCGTATCTCCCTGCTTTCCTTCATTTGTTAATAAATTGTAATAGTTTGATTTTCTCAAAATACATTTCTTTGATTGTACTCAAATTCATGCCATATTCAAAGGTTTTGAAATAGTGTGGCTCGTTGGTCTTGTGGCTAGCGTCTCTGCTTCCAATGCAGCAGTCCAGGTTCGATTCCCGCGACAGGTAGGTACCTAGTCGATTTGGACGTAAGTCCATCAGTTCTTGTCTTAGGAGTTTGTAAACGGTGACTTTGGAACCGTCCTAGCGTTGAGTGACTAACAACGGTCCTAGCAACGAGGCTCATAATAAATTGTGCAAATTGCACAATTTATTAAAAGTAAAATTAAAGTTGTTCTGAATCGGCCTAGTTGATTCTGGCGTTGATCCGCGGGTGTTCGCACTGTCCATACCACTGATTGCTATATTTCCTTTTAAAAATATCAACCTTTGGCTGGTTATCGCTCACTCGTCGATTGCGTCGGGCCCCGGGGCCTACATGGTTGGCTTGTTCACTTTGGTTTACTGTCCCCCACTGAAAATGTAACTGAGTGGGTAGACTCTCATTCGGATTTATTTATTTATTTTATTTATTTACCTGAAATATCGGATTAGCTTGTCCGGTAAAAAGCCAACTTACAGACTAAAACATCGTAAAAGCACTATAAATTAAAACAAACACAAAAGCGAACGAAAATCATGCAAGATTTTTTAATCGTGGGTAGGGCCTAGTCAAAATGAAGTATTCCCTTTGTTCGCTTCTCTCACTAGGCTTATTCTATTACCGTTGAGTGACTAGTCACTCAACGCTATTACTGCTCATCAAGATTGAGACGAGTTTCTAGCACATACTTTGTACGGTTTAATCAATGTTGTGTATTCTTTCTGTTCGAGTTGAATCAATGTGAATGAGGTTGTTGTAAATTGGCATCACATTTACCAATATAAACTCATATATTGTGGTGTGGGAATGTCTGGCCTGAAAAGTTGTTAAATATTCATATAACTTACAAACTTTCATAAATTAACACTTTCGTCTACCTATTTTCAAAATCAATCAAAGTTTTAGCTGCATAATTATTTTCAAGACAATGTTGATTATGTAACATATTTTAATCTACAATGGCCATCTGGCTGTGCTTTAAATTTTGGGATTTTTATTGCATAGTTACAAGAAAATATTTTTATCATAGAAACAAATATCGTGACGGAATAATCCGTGAGGTACCCAAAACTGATTTTTATTTACTCACGAATTTTTACAACAGTTAAAGAGCTGATCCTGTATTTGTGGGCAGTACTTATTTCGCCGCTCTTCATTCGAGCGGAATAAGTAGTCTTGTAGCCTGTCAACCCTTAATGCCTGATGGCACGCGCGGTCAGCGTTGTCGATGAGGAGGCGCCACTCTTTCAACACAATAGAAAAGCAATTTAAATGTGTCGCGTTTGAAGCGAATTCTATTTGGCAACGTAGAGCCACGCGTTATCCAAGTGGTAGGTCCCGGTTTTGACGAAGGTATAATTGGTACACGAGTCGGCCTCTTTGTAAATTTAGTTTCTTTGAGGGATTAGCACTGCACACAAATTCAAGATTTCCACTGTACCTTTCACAGAATGTCATTGTAAGTGTGGGATAATGAGGGTCTGTGAGCCGCAGTCCACTGGCCAGTTATTGAATAGCAGAGGCTTTGTCAGCCTGAATGGTAGCTGGCAAGGGTTGTGGGGTGAGGCCAGACAGACTTTTCCCCTCACCGGAAGAATGTCGGCCGAAAAGGTATCTGGTTTACTCGCACTCGTCAATCGAAAAGACATCTGCTTTACCTGCATCCGACCATTCGTCTTTCGTTTCACCACTGTGAAATAGTCTTAGATTTCATGTCATGATTGTAAAATGGAGTGTCATGAACATTTTTATTTTCTTGCATGTCCCGGAAATTCAATTGTAGACTTTTTCCAGATAAAGAACTGTTAATATTATGGTTTATATTTGTAACATTAATTAATGATGTATGTAGTAAGACAACAAATAATTGTAAGTTGTTATTTTGATTACCGGTATTAAGTGTTTGTATTTTTTTTTTGTTGGTAATACTACTTCCGGCATCTTGAGATCGTCTGTGGTTCTAATGGCTGATCAAGTCAAGACGAGGTGACACTAATAATTTGTATTTCATCATGTAATTTGTAGTAATAATAAATAGTTCATTCTCAGCAGTACATCGTGTGATTAATAATTCCCAGAAGTGACATGAGGGACATAAATAACAATAGGTCATGTGCCCAGAACGTGAAGAAGCACCAGTGCGAGAAACGGGAAGTACGCGGGAATGAACGAAGTAAAAATGGCGTGTTCTAAAGCCAAGACAAATCGTACGAATACTACGCGGCTAGACGTGCGGGCGAAATGATGTGAAATACGTAAGTAGGGATAACAGAGACACTAGGGACACTAAATACGCAAGTGGAGACAATAGAGACACTAGGGACACATGAAGATACGAGACATTAGGAGAAATTAGAAGATTTATCGTGGAGAACCTGTGTGAAATGAGAATCAAAAATGGCGGACGCAATGTAACATTCAGGCATACCAACATAAATTCTACAGAAAACAAAAACCGCTACATTTGTATTTTGGAAGTACCAACTTAATTTTAAAACACTAAATTTCGCTAACTAGAAATATTCGTAAATAAAAGAGACAAAATGGCGGAAGATTCGGAAATAAGAAGAATAGTGATGTTAAGAGGAGAGGATAATTACCATTCATGGTCCATAAGGACAGAGGCTGAATTAGTAAACAGAAACTGCTGGAATGCGGTGGAGCCAGGTTTTGGAGATTTACAAGTGGGACAATTGAATGATGAGCAAGCGCGTAATAACAGAAAAGCTCGTGCTTTTATTTTTCCGTGGTGAAAGACTCAATTCTAGAAGACATTGGTGACATTTCACTAGCCAGTGAGATTTGGATAACATTGGGGAATTTATACAACACTTTTACGGTGCTACACTGTGTGATAACTTTGAAAGAAATGCTAAGTATAAAGAAAACTACGGAGCTACCTATGAATGAATACTTGTCTAAAATTCAGAGCTTGAACAGGAAGCTTATAAGAGGAGGCATAAACTTTACAGACTCCTGTTTAGCAATGATAATGCTAGCCGGGTTACCGCTTGATGAATACGATGGAGTAGTTCGCAGTTTAGAGGACAATCAAGATGTAAACACAGTTGAAGTAAAAAGGAAGTTGCTGACTGAAGAGAGAAGGAATAAAAGAGTTGAAGGAATAAATGAAGAAGATGAAGTACAAGCTAATTTTGTAGCAAGAAAGCAGTTCAATTGGCGAGACACAAGACAAGAGACGCAGAAGAAATGGGAAAGAACTTCAGATAATCGAGACATCAAGAATAGACATTTCAGTGAAAAAACAGTGAAACCAAATGAAGAGAAAACATACAAGTGCTACAATTGTGGTCAAGCAGGACATGTGTCAAAGTACTGTAGAAATGGGATAAAATGTAACAATTGTGGGAGATGGGGACATATAGCTAGAGACTGCAATGCAACTACAAAAGACATTCAGCATCGAGATAATAACGCAGGGAACTATAATGCCAGGGCTTCAATGGCAGAAGTGGCAGATATAAAGGACAAGGTGATATGCATGAAAGCAAGTATAGGAAGCACTAAGAAAGGTAACTGGTATCTAGATTCATGTGCATCACATCACATGACATCACATAAAGAGTTATTTGCTGAAATAAATGAGAAAATAGATGGTAATGTAGAGATTGGCGACAATAGTAAGCTAGAAATTAAAGGGATAGGAACGGTAGTAGTGAAAATGGAAACGGGGTGGGAAATTCGTTTTCAAAATGTTTGTATGTGCCTAATTGGGAACAAACTTGATTTCAGTAGGAAAACTAACCAGCAAGGGATTCATGTTAGAATTTTCAAAAGACAAGGCAAATGTATGGAACACAAAAGGAGATGAAATAGTATTTACTGCTATAAGAGGTAGTAATGATGTATATATCATTCAAACTGAAAACATGGTGAAAGTAAATGACGTTGAGTGTAATTTAGTTGTAAAGGGAGAAAAATGTACAGTTAATGGTATAGCTTTAAAATGTGCTAATGATGTAAAAGTATGGCATGAGAGATTAGGACATGTACATCAGGAAGCATTGTTTAAAATTCCGATACTAAAGTTGAATCGAGATGATAGAATGATCGATTGCTCAGTATGTGTACAAGGGAAAATGTGCAACAAAGGAGTTCCAAAGACTAGGACCAGTCAACATAAAGCAGGTGAAGTATTGGAGGTAATACACTCGGATGTAATAGGGAAAATAAGTCCAACATCAAAGGGAGGATCTCAATATGTTGTTACATTCATTGATGAATGGTCTAGATATGCTGTGGTTGAATGCTTAAAAACCAAAGCTGAAGTGCCAGCAACATTCAACAAATTTCAGGCAAATGCTGAAAAATTGCATGAAAGGGAAATTAAGGTTTTTCAATCCGATAATGGAACGGAGTATTTGAATAAAAATCTTCAGGGACAATTGCAGAAATCGGTATGAGCACAGAAGGTCGGTTCCATACTGTCCTCAACAGAATGGATTAGCAGAGAGGAAAAATCGTACAATATTTGATACTGTGAGATGTATGATGTTTCAGTCGGGTGTTCCGAAGGAATTTTGGGGAGAAGCTGTAATGACGGCTGTGTATGTGAGAAATAGAGTGCCATCAGCAGCGATAGGTTTTCAAATACCTTATGAATTGTGGTGGGCAAAGATACTTGATGAAGAGGAAGTTGGAAAGATCAAAGTATTTGGTTGTAAGGCATGGGCGATTAGAGAAAATGCTAGTAAACTCGAATCTAGAGCAGAAGAATGTGTAATGATGGGTTATGAGACAGGAACTAAAGATGGTTACAGATTATGGAGCTTAGAAAGAAATATAATGATTGTAAGAAGGAGTGTTATATTTGAGGAAAATATTTTTCCATTTAAATGTAGAAAAATCATAGAAACAGGAGAGGAACTTGAGTTTTATGATGAAATGATAGTTGAAGAAATAGATATGGAAATATCAGAGGGAGAACCAGAACTAGAACTAGAAAATGAAGAAATAATTAGGGAGAGAGTAGATATAGACTCAGTAGAAACACCTAATGTTGAACAATTAGTGCAAGAGGGAGAATTGCGTAGATCAGGTAGAGAGAGGAAAGCAAAAGTTTGCGGTTGTTGCAACAAATCAGTTGACATGAGTAATGTTTGTAAATTAGAACCGGAAACAATAGCAGAAGCAATGTCTGGGCCAGCTGCAAAAGAGTGGAAAAATGCTATGAGAATAGAGATGGAGAGTATGTGGAAAAATAATGTATGGGATATTGTTGAAAGACCAGAACATGTGAAAGTGATAGGATGTAAATGGGTATTAAAAACAAAATACAATGAAAAAGGAGAAATAGTTAGGCATAAAGCAAGGTTGGTAGCGAAAGGGTTCAAGAAAGAAATGCACATGAATTATGATGAGACTTTCAGTCCTGTAATAAAGAGGAAATCGTTACGATTACTGATAGCGATTGCAGCTCAAAACAATTGGAAGGTAGAACATATAGATGTAAATAGTGCATTTTTACATAGTGACATTGGATGTAGTGTGTTTATGGAACAACCAGAAATGTTTGAAGAAAGAGATAGGCAAAACTTTGTTTGTGAATTGAAAAGGAGTATTTACGGGCTACCAAACTCTAGCAAAGACTGGAATGTACATGCAGACAAAATTCTAAGAAAGTTAGGATTTGAAAGGTGTGTAAAAGAACCATGTGTATACATAAAGGGAAATGTAATCATGGGATTGTATGTAGACGATATAGTTATCATTGGAGAAGAGCAAGAAGTTATGATTGTAAAGTCAGAAATTGTCAGTTGAACTGGAAATTAAGGATTTGGGAAATGCCACTAATTTGCTGTCAATTCAAATCGAGCAATCTGACGATGGTATTGTATTATGTGAAAGTAGATTCATTGATAAGATATTGGAGGACTTTTCAATGCAAAATTGTAAACCATGTCAGACAATTTTACCTAGTGGATATGTAGAAGCAAATGGTGATGAGTTAGACTTTGATTCTACAACCTATAGGAGAGCTATCGGAAGTCTGTTATATTTGTCTAACAATACAAGACCAGACTTAACATATGCAGTAAGTCATGTTAGTAGAAAATGTCAAGAACCGAAATTCAAAGATTGGAAAGAAGTAAAACACATAATAAGATATGTAAAAGGTACAAAGAATTTGAAGCTTAAATTTGAAAGGAACGAGAGCATTATAAACGTGTATTGTGATGCAGATTGGGGAGCAGACCTGGAGACCAGGAAATCCACAACAGGTTATGTAACTTTACTAGCAGGGGGAGCGATATCATGGTATAGTAAAAGACAGGGTTGTGTAGCAAGATCAACTATGGAAGCTGAATACATGGCTATGGCAGAAGTTACTCGAGAGGTACTGTGGTTAAAAGATATTTTACATGAGTTAAAACAAGACAAACCAATTAAAATTCCATGTACAATATTTGGTGACAATGCTGCTGCAATAAAATTAAGCAGTAATAAAGACATCACCGAAAGGTCAAAGCATATTGACATTATGTTTCACGTGTGTAAAGAGTTAATTGAAAAAGGTGTTATTTTATTTGATTACGTATGTTCGGAAGATAATATCGCTGATTTATTTACTAAGAATTTATCTTGTGTGAAGATAAAGAAACTAAATGAAGTACTTGGATTGAAATGATGGAGAAACAATTTGTATTTACTGATTAATTAATGTCACAAAAGGGGGAGTGTTAATATTATGGTTTATATTTGTAACATTAATTAATGATGTATGTAGTAAGACAACAAATAATTGTAAGTTGTTATTTTGATTACCGGTATTAAGTGTTTGTATTTTTTTTTTTTTGGTAATACTACTTCCGGCATCTTGAGATCGTCTGTGGTTCTAATGGCTGATCAAGTCAAGACGAGGTGACACTAATAATTTGTATTTCATCATGTAATTTGTAGTAATAATAAATAGTTCATTCTCAGCAGTACATCGTGTGATTAATAATTCCCAGAAGTGACATGAGGGACATAAATAACAATAAGAACTCAAAATGATTTCAAACAAACAAACAAACAGATATATTCTGATAGGGTATTATTTTGGAGTATACATTTACTTGTTTGCAAGTTACCCAGTGGCGGTTGGGAATAACAGGGGAGTCAAAATGGTAAATTTTGCAAAACTCAATTGGGGCGGTGAGTATATGCCTAACTATAGGCCTACCTTGAAAATGTACCTTTAATGGACTTTCTGCATGTAATATTAATTTTTCGTTTTGTTCTGAATTTATTTATTTATTTATTTTATTGTTTATCCTATATTATATTATTATATATATTATATAATTCAAGTCCATCTTCGTATATTTTCACTCTCAACAACGTCTCTGCCTGTTTTAATTTTGCAAGGATCACCTTCAACATTGGATCCATCGTTTTGCGTTTTTAACATCAGCTCATTTGGGATCACGTAGCCTTCGGGTCACGTGAAGAGAAGACAATCTGATGTTACCAACCAGCCATGATCGTGTTGTTCATGTATATCGTCCACTTTGTCTGTTGCTTTACAGTTTACATCACCATAGCATTGCATGATCATTTGGAAGCAGAATATGCAAACGTTCAGATGATTTGAATGGTGGGAGTAGGCCGAGGTCAGTGTCGTTGTAGTTTGTTAGTGGTTTAGACAATGACAACTTTTGAAGTCGTTTTTAAAAAAGATGGTAGCAAGTCTCATGAACATCAACAGTACTGGTCTCCTAATACTGGTACAAGGCAAGTAATCCTTTCTAATTAGTCGCACTTAGTTTCCCTAACATCTGAGTTGTCAAGCAACATAAAAGTGTCCTCAAATTCGGAGTAAAGTAAAGTAAAGTAAAGTAAAGTTTTATTTGCCTGTAGATTGGTACAAAATACAAATATAGGCGTCGTCAAGTTGGTTAATTATGCAATTTACAAACAATGAAAAATAACAGACAAAAACAAACATATAGGTTTAAAACAGGATTATAAAATTCCTTGTGCTTGTCTGCAATAAAATAATAGGTACTAAATTACATGGAATACATTGGTAAACTAAAGTAGTGTTAAATATAAATTGACAATTAGTCACAGAGAACATATATACAAGTGATAGGTGAGGCCCAAGTCAAATATACAAATATACAATTTTCCTGTTCGCCTGCCCTCAACGGGTGGCTGAAGGGATTGGGCTCAGGTGCATTATCCTAGAGCCTGGGTTTGGCTGGAGGTGGGGGACAAGTATTCATGGAGAGAATAGTAACTGTTATCGAGGAGGAAGGATTTGAGGTTGTGTTTGAACATTGTGTCTGATGACGAGTTAAGTACCTTGCTGGGGAGCTTGTTATAGAGGATGGATGATAAGTAGTGAGGGCCCTTAGAAAATAATGATAGGTTGTGGGAGGGGAGATGGATGTGTCTCGAGGATCTGGTTAGATGGTCATGGACTTGAGAATTTTAGAGTGTTTATCTAATAGTTAAAAAGGTTAACGCTTTCCTCGTCGAACGAAATAAATGGTGTCAAAAGCAGGAAAAGCATGAATTGGCGCAAGAACAATACATAATTTTGCTCTTCCATTAGAAATTACTTTCTTGACGTAAATTAAAAACTCTTGTCTCCAAGCCGATACATACAAGTGCTTGTTGGTTTACTCGCTGAGCATTTTTGAACAAGAGGATGAAGGCGTCAGTGTCAAGAGAACGAACAACATCGTATCGTCGTATCGAGATGCTGCATAACAACCGTGGCGCATCTTGAATATCGGCCTCACAACGAATCGTAACTGCTACTAGCCAAAGTAGTGCCTCAGTACTAAACTCATTCTGTTTTAATTCAATTAGTAAGACTAGTGTCGTCTTGTGAGAGTTGGATAGAAACGTTCTCTCAAAATAGTTTTAATAAAATTATTTCCTTTGAACCTCAAAGGCCGGACCAAAATTCACACTTTGGACACCCATGTACGTCGCATCCAACATTGAACAACTGGCAAACATGTGGATTTCTATTCCAAAATAACCACGCTTTCATTGGATGAACGAAGCGAAGACTTCAATTTCACTGACCCCCCAAAAAATTAGCTCGTGTGTTTTTTTTTTGTATTTTTGTCTGTTTGTTTGCTCTCTACCAGGCAAACGGCATATGCAATCTTGATGAAAATTTGAGGCGACCTTCGAAATCTCTGAACTAACATCGTCGAATCGAATGAAATATTTCTCATTAATATCGTACTTTTACGATTTTTTACGATTTTAAGTGCGATCTTTTTTGACATTTGGGCCGATTCTGACCAAACGGGTGGGGCTACAACGTTCAAATTTTACATGGACATTAAAGGCATATTGTCACATAAAACGAAGTAACTAGTATCTTCAAGAAGACCCCATAAAATAAGAATTCCGCCATATTTGGCATCTATGGGTGATGCATGCTCCCTCTACAATGGGTTGTTTTGACGCGAGCCCGGGGGCATGTGACGGTCGTGGTGGTCAACGGATCGAGTAGCGAGGCGAAGCTCGCTGCTCTAGCACGCGGTACCTGCAGTTGCGGGTTGGCAGTGTCTGCGTGGAGTCTTTGTCATTGTCACTAGTTTTGAGTACTGCTTTTATTTTTCAGTGTAATTTGTTAAATATGATATTAGTGGTATATTAGTGGGTAATGCAAGTGACTGCAGGCTACAAACTAATGTTAGGGCTTCCTTAGCATGAGTATGTGTTGGACTGTGTAAATCACGTGTATTATTAGACGAGTGAGCGCAGCGAACGTAGTCTTTCCTAACGCTACTCGATCGGGTTTCGTTGTGACTGTGTCCAATGTCTGTCTGTCCGGGCTCATACGGCCGAACGGCCAAATAGATTGAGCTGAAATTTTAAACACACATATGTGACCATGTAACTGAGAACTTCTAACAAAATGAGCAATATCCATTGCGATTTAAACTCAAAAGAAATAAAAATTTGAAAAATTTAAATTTAGATTGCAAATGTTTAAAATATCCATTAGTAAAATTGAACACAGCCTGTGAAAGTTTGCGATCAGATGAACCAAGTCAATATTATTATTTTGTTTTCATTATGCATGGCTTCTGTCATTCTGTAAACGATGCTGGCTATAATATTATACACTTCGTTTGGGCTGCTGATGATCTACAAGAAACAGTGCGACGTATTTTATCTCGCAAACATCAGCTGGTAAGTAGGGAAGTATATTACTTTCCGAAACTAGAATGCGAGCTCTGGCAGTCGTTGTCGGGGATCCCCCATATTCTCTGACGACCTTCCCAACGACGACGACCAGGACAAAACGAACGATGACAAAGACGATGACGACCACGACGCGAGAACCCTCCCTTTTCTTTCACCTTTACCCGTGGCTATTTCTGACCAGCACCAGCATGGGATTTTCCTCCCTATATCCTCTAGGCAAAAGTGGTGATTTTTGACCTAGCAGTTGTCGCACCCTTAATCCAAACTTAAACTAAATTGGGACGTATGGGACCAGCCTTTTTTCATAGTAGGACGACGACAAACGGTTGACGCACCCTGAAACCAAAAAAAACTATAAACCACTTTCTCTGTTCGCCTAGGCCTAAATATTTTATTTTTTTGGGTTCATTTGGATTTAGGACGCGTCAACCGTTAGGTCATAATATTAATACACGCAGTCTTTCTTGATGTTTCTAAGTAAAACCTAAGAATATTTAGATGAATAAACTGTAAATAATCGGGATAAATTCACACAACAGACTTGATTCAAAAAGCCATTTTTATTCGTCAACAATTCCCGTTACCTTGGTAACCAAATACATCACATATAGAGTGCAGCACATTCACCTACAAGCAAGGCAACCAGTACAACCAACATAAGATTATTAAACAATATCATCACGCTTGCTTTTCTTCTTTAGGCTTATATGCTTAATTATATGTTTCATTTTGTTATGTTCCTTTCGATTTCTAATACCTCTCCTCGAAATGAAAATATATAATTTTTCAATCCACATAACATACCAATCCTGACATTAACATGATTGTAACAATTACATTACATATGACATGAAACAACTTAAGACATTATACTATGACATTCTGTTCAGCAGACGTAGTACTGTCATGTTACTTCTTATGAGTAATGGCATTAATTGCATTTATACAAAACTAAAATTTCTAAACAATTCCCAACTTTTGTGCAAACTCCTTGGTTTTTGTTCCAGAAAGTGGTTTTGTAAGGAGATCAGCAATATTCTCATTGCTTCTCACATATTTGAATATCACCTCCCCATTCTTCATCAATTCCCTATTGTAATGGTACTTAACATTAATGTGTTTGCTTCGGTCAGAGAATAGCCCCCCTATTACTGAAAAGTTTGTACAGGGTTTTATCTATAAACCCTTTCCCCGTCCCAACCATTTAGGAAATCTCGCAACCAAAAAAAAACTCAGTACTACATTCGTACATTGCAACATACTCGCGTGGGTTAAAAGAGGTAGAAACACCCCTTTGTTTTTTAAACTGCGCCCAAATTGCTGCTCCAGCAAAAATTTCAATACATCCCCTGAAATTGATTTCCCGTTGTTTAAATTTTTAAACCCAATCTGAATCAGTGTATTTTTTGCACGGGTTTTTACCAGTTTTAGGGAATTTTAAAAAGGTTGTATCTCTTTGTGCTTTAAAATACTGAGATATATGTTTTAATATTCCCCCCAATTGGTTTAAAAGGGGACCCTCGCAAATTGACTGACTAAAAACCCGTTTGGCAAATATCGGGCCTTGTGTTTCCTGATACGTACAAAAAGGACACCCCCCCAGCCTTCCGGGAATGTGTTGACAGAAGGCTCACCCATATTTTGTCACATTCACATCCAATCTCAGTGGGGGTTTTTAGACCTCTACAATCTGCCCATAGAAAACTTTTTAATATCTTCTTTTTAATTATATGACTTTTGTTTTACATTAAATTTCCCCCCTGGACGTTTTTCTCGACTGTATAGATAGTAGTTTGGCAACACCCCCTTTTTTGATTTGCAATGATCGGGAAATCTTTTGGGGTGGTCAAACAAAAAGCTTTTATTTCCTTTTAACCATAAAAATCTTAAAAATACCTGCCATAATCACTCCGTTTTCAAAACATAAACGGACGGATCTTTTACCCCTCGCTATCCCCAATTTTTTGGTTTAAAATACCGTGCAAGTGATGGTTCCAGTTAGGGCCCAAACTTTTTTTAAAACCATATAGCTTTTTTTGAATTGAAAACATATCTTTCTCATCCACAAACCCAAAACAAGGGGGGTGTTCCATACAGATAAAGTATCAAAAAATCACTTTTTAAGATACCCCCCAAACCCACATCAAGAGGGACATCCCCCAGTAAATTCTTAGCTAGGGCCCAATAAATTTTTCAGAGTTTTTCTTGTACCACGGGACAAAAGGTTTTTCCGGAAAATCTATACCTTTCCCGCGCCCAAAACCCCTGCGTACTAGCCTACCCTTTAAAATCTAAAAATTTTTTCCATCAATTTTCTTTAGGGAAAACACCCACTTATCCCTATTACTTTTGAATCCTAGGCCTTTTATATTTCCCAGGTGATTGGGCCCCCTTTTTACTTGGGCCTTTTTCCAACATGGCGTCCCTCCACTCACTGCCTGGGGTCCACTGAGCGCCCCCTCAGCGGTCCCCGGTTTTCCGATGCCCATGGCCCCCTTTTACTTCGCACCTGGACACTTACGGGCTTGCACACTTTTTAAAGAACCCCCCTCATTTCCCCGGATCCCCTCAATGGTAGCTCCCCCCGGATTTTTTCTATTACCGACCTTTTTTCCCTTTTTGGCCCTTTTTTCCTCTTCTCCCATTTAAATTTTCCCCTTTGGTTTGGTTTCCCCTTTCCTGGTCTGGAAACTCTTTTTGGGACGGCCCCTCCCCTTTGATCGGGCACCTCTCCTTGGCGGGTACCTCTCCGGGAACTAGCACCTCTCCTGGATCTAGCACCTCCCCCATTGGAAACAACACCTGGGGCAAATTTTTATTTTGGGGGTTTTTGGGATTCGCAGATTTTAAAGGGGAAATACGTTTTCCCCGGAACTTTAATCTCTGCCCCCTGATGATTTTTTTTTTCCCTTGAGCCCCACAAAACGGTACCCTTGATTCTTGGGTCGAAACCAAATAGCACCCCACTCCTGTGCTCTGGGCCAAGCTTCCCCCCCCGTTGAACAGTCGGTATCCACCCCCAAGCTTGACAGCCAAATACCTGATGTTTTCCCAAATCACTCCTCAGAATTTTAACCCGACCACACCCCAAGGGTTTGTGGGGAAAGCCCAAGTGGCTTTTGAAGGGAAATTGTTGGTACATAGAAGGCTGTCTTGAGCGCCTCCGCCAAAAAGAACGGGCCCAACCCCGGCTTCGATGATCATACACCTCTCACTTTGCCGGAGGGGGTTTTGTTCGTTCAGCCAGACCTTTTTGGTTGTTGTGTGGGGAAGGGAATTCCTATGCGTTTTCCCCTTCCCCCAAAATACCCCCCAAAGTTTTCCCTTTGGAAATTCCCCCCCTTGATCACCTAAAAGTTTTTTAATCTTCCTCCCATGTACTATTCTGATCTCTCCTGTACTTTTTAAAATTTCCAAATAGGACATCACTTTTTTTTTTTAGGGGCAACTGCCGATACTTTATCGGGACGCCCATCGTGAACGTGAAAATTATACTTTCTGTTGCCCTCCGACTGGGGTGAGGGACCCTAAAATCAGAGTGAATGCGGTTAGAAACTTCTTCTCCCTTTTCTCTCCTCACCCACGGGGAAATTTTGGGTCTCGTCTCATTTTTCCTTAAAATGAAAGGGCAAAAGTCTTCCTTTGGCTACCCTTCTTTTGAACTCCGAATGACTTTCAAGTTTAAATTAACGTTTTCCCTCGTTGGGATGACCTAGCCTCCCTGTGCCAGTAAGAGCGACACTTTTAAATTCCCTTCTTTTTTTTGTGTTTGTACTCATTTTGTATGTTTTAATTGGGGACCCCACCAAAAAGTAGTGACATGGGAAAAGTCTTAAACCCCCGGGTGCGCTTGGAAAACCATCCCTCTTCCATAAATTTTTAAACACCCCGGAACGCTAAAATTTTTGGGAGCCCCCCCTTCTCTCCAATCTGTCCCTGGGAAATCAAGTTGTTTTGGATTTTTCAGGCACACAAAATTTCCCTTGAATTAAATGCCCTTCCCCCAATTTCATCTGACTTTTTGTAGAGAAACTCCCCCTTTTCCCATAACTTAAGCGGACCCTCCTCTCCCACTTCAATTTTCCCCCTCCCATTTCTTAAAAGGGTTTTGGGATGGGGTTTCTCCCCGATGAGTAATGTGGTCAGAAGCCCCGCGTCAAAGAAACCCAAAAAACTCCTCCATTTTTTTGGGCACATTTTTTAAAGCACACAAAGATACATGTCCCGGGTTATACTGTCGCATTAGCTTTCTTTGTTCTCCCTTTTTTTCTCCCCCAGTTTTTTCACGTTTGGGGACTTTGGGCACCCAAAAGCCCTTTCCCCCCCCACAGGGCAAAACCAAACTTGAAACTGTTTTTTCCCCCCTTTTTTGGGCTTATTTTCTTCCCACATCTTTCTAAAACTCCTAAACCCTCACCCAGTCTGGGCCTACTCCGTTCTCATAGTTTTTGGGGTTTGCTTTTCCCTAGAACCCTTTCATCCCTTGATTTTGGTGCTGTTTTCCTTCATCACTTCGTTTTCTCTCATTTTCATTTTCCCAAGTAACTTTTTTTTTACCCCTGCCATCGTAATTTCTTTGTTGAGACGTGAGATTTTTTGGATGAGGTTTTCATATCTGGGGGGAAAAGTCCTGTAAAACATATCCCTGAATTTGTTTGGGCACTAAACTATGCCCTTTTTTTTTAAAATCATTCAAGTTCATTTTTTGCTGCAATAATCAGTGACACCATCTCATCTGTTTTTTTAGATGATTAGTTCAAAAGTTTCAGCTTTGAACAAAAAGGGAAAATTTGGTCATTGCATAGTCTATCGAGTGTTTCCCAGCTTCCCCTTTGCGATTTCGAAGTTTCCCTGATATCACAAATTTAAACCCTCACCCCCACTGCCTTTGTATCAGGAAAAATGCTGTTAAATTGTTCTTTGATCTCCCCCTTAAACCCCCGTTTTAGATAGTGGGGACATTTTCCCGTCTCATACCCGGTTTTTTTGGGTCCCAAACATTCCCCTCAGCAACATTTTGCTTTAAACCCCCACCCCCTTCCCAAACATTGTAAAATTCGCATTGTCAACTTGGGAATGGTGAAGCTGGGGTCCATGTTAAAATTTCCTCCAGAACCCTTTTTGATATTTAAAGGGTGTCTAGGCTATGCCTTTCCCGGACTTTTACCCCCGGGGGGGCCAACTTTTTCAAGCCATAGCGCCTCCTGGCGGGGTATAAAACGTGGAACCCAAAAGGGTTTCGGGTGGCTCTTATCGATTTTAAAAAAACCCAGAACTAGCGGGGTCCTGTAAACCAGCGAAAAGTTCGGCAACCTACGAAAAAAAGTTGTTAAAATTTTAAATTGGACCCCCCAGGTATAGAAGTGCCCCCTTGCCCACCACACGAATTCCCAAACCACGTGAATCTGCCTCTCCGTCCGATTCTCCTATGGTTTAAGAGCTACAAAACACCCCCACTCTTACCTTTCACACTGTCAAAAAAAAATTCTTTTCCCGTGCTCAGGGTCAGCCGGCCAAGAAAATTTTGACCAAAGGGAACCTTTTTAAAAAACAAAATAGGGCCCAACTTGGGAAAAACAAACAAAGCTTTATGTGAGGAAAACCGATTCTCAAGACCCTTTTCCCAACCCGCCTTCGCAATCGTGCAAAAAACTAGTTTGTTCCTTTTTTAAAGTAATTTACTTTTTTCTGCGGCCCCTAACCATTTAATTTCACGCAGTCCCCTTTTTTGATTTTTTAAATAAACCCCAAAATTTAGATGAATAAAATGTAAATAATCGGGGGTTTTAAAATTTCCCCAAAAGACTTGAAAACAAAAAAGCCATTTTTTTCGTCAACAATTCCCGTTACCTTGGGAACCAAATTCATCACATATAAGGGCAAAACATTCACCCACAAGCAAGGCAACCATTTCAAAAACTAAGATTATTTAAAAAATATCATCAAAGCTTTCTTTTTTTCTTAGGCTTTTATGCTTAATTTTTAAAGTTTCATTTTGTTATTTCCTTTCAATTTCATAAAATGCCACCCTAAGGCCCCCAAGGGGAGGAGGGCCCATGCTGGTCAGAACCCGCCTTGGTAAAAGGGGGGAAGGGGGATTTTTCCCCCGTTGTGGTCGTCATTTTCTTTTTCCTCGTTCGTTGTTTTCATTTTCACCGGAGTCGGGGGTTTCGTTTAAGGGAAGGGGGGGGTGTTTCCCCCCCCGACCCATTTCCAGAGCTCGCCTTTGGGGTTTTTGGGGAAATATAATAACTTCCCCCTTATTTGCTGATGTTTGCGAGGTGGACCTTTTTTCTTGAATCGGGGTTTTACGAAGCAGAGCCCTGCTCTGGGGCCCAAATTTTAAACCCAGCCCAGACGGAAACGTCTTTTTTTTATACATTTACGCGGGGGAAGTACCTGTTCTAAAGGGGCAAAACCCGGGCCCTTCGATTAAGCCCGGGGGGAAAACCTATCTGTTTAACAAGGGTTTTGTGACCACAAAAAAGGGAATTCCCTTTTAGCCTAATCGTGTACGCCTAAAAAGGTTTTATACCTGGGTTGACCTTTTTTTCCCGTACCGCCTAAGATTTTTCTCGGGGGGTACTGCCCCCAAAAGAGAAAATGGGGAGTGGCTATCTCGTACTGCCTAAAGAAACCCCCGTATTGGCAAAGTAGTATTTTTTTCGTTGCCCTTTTTTTCCTTTAACCCCGTATCTAGGGGCGCGTTTTTGAAAATCTCTGTTCTTTTTCCTTCTCTCCTCTCTCTCTCTCTCTCCTCTCTTCTCTCTCGTAACAGTAAAGGGCCCCCAACCCGGGGATCGAACCCCGACCTTTTTGGCTATCGAGACACAGAACACTCCTTCACTAAATTGGGTTTTGTTGTGATTGTTAATAACCTGAATGAATCGAACAGAAAACTGAAAATGGGGGTTTTCATTACTTTAAAATTTAAAACATGGGGGAAAAACCAATCACTTTTCATCCCCCATGAGTGCGCCCTTAAAAAACCTTTTAATTTATATACTCAACCGAAAAGTGAGAGGGAATTGGATTTTTTTCCCGGGTTTTCATTAGCCAACAAAAAGCAATTTTGTAAGATGGTTTTTGTGTTTTGGGTAGCTCATTGGGAGAAACTATGGCGGGTTTAGCCCGAGTTTTTGTTTTGTTTGATCTTTACAGGGTACTTTTTTTAATATAAGCATTATTATAAACATAAAATAAAAAAGTAAAATAGAATAGAAAATAACATTATTTCCCACAAAAGCAAGAGAGGGGAGTGAGAGACCTTTACTTTTTTTTCAACAATAGGAAAAAAAACGTGTACACATTTTTATGTTAAAAAGGGAATTTCAATTTCTTAATATGAGTACATAAAGTGGACAAAAAAAAAAATGTCATGTTTAAAAAATCAACCAATCAAAATAATACATATCGTTTCATTTTTTTAGGTCATTATGATTGAACAAAGTGTTTTCTTTTTTTTAAAATTAAACTTAAAATTAAATTTTAAATCAACAATAAAATTTTAACTAAACTTCTAAAAATTAAGGAACTAAAAATAAATTAAAAAGTTTGTTTGATTGTTTAAAGTTTTTTTTTTTAGGGCAAGATTAAGGCCAGGGGGCCCTTTTCTTACTCAAACCCGCTAACCAGAGAGAGAAAAGAAGAAGAGTTTTTAAATAACGCGCCCTAATGGAATACAGGGATAAAGAATAAAGAAGCAAAAAAATACTTTTGCCAAAACAGCACTTTAGGCTTTAGGCAGACGAGAAGCACCCCCACCTACCCTTTTTGACAGTACAAAAAAATTTTATAGGCAGTAAAAGAAAAAAGGTCAAGCGGGTTTAAAAAAAACCCTTTTTTTAGGCAGACACGATTAGGGAGTACAAGACCGCCCACAACAAATGTTTGTATAAAGATTATACTAGGCAAACGCCAAAGTCGTTGTTGACGGTAGTGAGCCCGTGTTGAGACCCCCCTAACATTACCCTTTTTTTCCCCCTACCTTAGACCTCCCCAGCTTCATTGGGTAAGTGGGCATTATGGGGCCCGGGCAGTTTACGGCCTTTAAAATTAAAAAATTAAAAAACCCCATTTAAATTTTTACCCCAATATAATTACCCAACTTAAAAACCCAAACAATGTTTACGGGTATCAACACGTGGCTTTTTCACCGTCTAAAAACGACTTTTGGGGTTTCCCTATATTGTTTTTTAAAATTTGGGTTTTAGGGGCAATGTGCACAATAAAATAAACATGGGGCCCCAAGATAAAATGGCACTGGTTTTTATGGAGCAGTAAAAATTTCTAGTACAGAAATTATAATTTTCAATGTTTCCATAGAACGACAAATTCCGTCCCTTTGAGGGAAATCCTGTCTAGCGAAAATTAAAAGGGTAAATTTTTTTTTTAAAACATACCCCAATATGTTCCGAAAAATTTTGTGAATACGATTAGAAAGTTAACAGTCTTAAAAAAAAGTAAAGGGGGAATGTAAGATCGAAACGTGAAAGTCTTCTTTGTCAATTGAGAGGTAAATTAGTGCATGTAAAGAAGGAATAAATGTCTACGTATACTCTGGCTAGAAACAAAAGTGATCTTATTGAAAACATATCGTTTCCATCAAACAACAAAAAGCAGAAAATTTTGTTTAAAGTTACACTGTCTATTCAACTCAACTAACTAGTCTTGACTGCGCGCCCATTGAAGCGCTCGCTAGTCGCTCGTACCGAGGCCCTATCTAGACGGCCTTGCTCGTACGCGGTCGCTAGTCTTCTCTAGGAACCAGGCGAGGAAGACCACCATCTACAATTCCTTTCATTCGGCTCGTCAGCGCCTAGGCTACGTTAACCTAGAGAACCTCCCTTAGAAACCGGTTTAGGTCCATTAACTTGGCCCCCCCACATTGGAATTTCCAAATGAAAACTTGTCCACGAAATGTGCTCGTTTTGTGCTGAAATGTGCCGTAGATAAATCGTTTTGAGCAGGCCCACGTTTGGGGGCAATTGCAAATCAATGTGGGGGGCCAAGTTAATGGCTAGCCTCCCCACATTGGAAATTTTCCCAAAATGAAAATGTCCACGAAATGTGCTCGTTTTGTACTGAAATGTGCGTAGAAAAATCGTTTGAGCAGGTCACGTTTGGGGAATTGCCAAAGTCAATGTGGGGGGGCTAAGTTAATGGCTAGCCCCCCCACATTGGAATTTTAGGTTTACACCAAAAGTGCCTAGATTTTTAAAATATAATTAATAAAATCCCTAAATAAAATATATAAATATAAAAAATATAACAAACAAAAATATATAGTACAAAGCCTAGTGAATGATAGTAAAAATGATGGGGATTAGGCAAAAAATAAATGATCAAAGTGGGAACCAGGCCCTACACAGAGGATTTGAATGTTTGGAGTTTTTATGTACTGAGGTTATTATAGTTAAGTTTTTACAAACCTACTTAATCTGGTTATTATATGTTTTGAATTTTAATACTCTTGTTCATGTTTTCGATAGGTATATTTTGAAATAATAAGTGGCAATTATGATTTATGATTTTTTATTTATGAGCTATCTAACAACAGAATTCAAAATTCCGGAAAACATCGGATTTGTCATAGTCAAAATACATCTATATCACTAAGTATTACTGAGGTTTCTAAGGTAGTGCGTGGGGTAACATGAGTGTAACATATTATGTCTAACTAAATTCAGCAATTACAATAATTACTAGAGCCATTAATAACTATCAAATTAAAATTAAAAACAATTATTGAGATTATTGCTTTTAATTACACAATTTATTCTTAAGATTTAAACACTTTGCAATAGGTAGCTTGAAACATACTAAATATAGTGGATAAATAAGTGGGTGAAGTTCTAGATTTTAAAATGGCTCATGTAACAAACACTATTTATGTTGTGACGAGATCAAAATTTGATACAATGATTACAAGACTGGGAACGTAGAATTATCGATACATTTATATGGTGCTGATTTTTTTTTTTTTTTTAAGATTGGTGGATTCAAATGCACTTTTCTTAAGGAGTGGATTAATTGCAGTGTGGGGACATTGCTAAAACGCAAAAAAGGAAATTAAAAAAAAAGTTTAGGTGTGTATTACTGTCGGGGCTAGGCTATGTTGTGGTACCCATTATATCTCAATAATTCGTAATTTAAAATTCGATTTCAGGGAATGTCATTGAGAGAGTTATTCAATAATTATTAAAAATATTCGTCCCCCCACGTTGTTTCCTCGGTTTAGACGAAAATTGCCAAAGTAGAGTGTTTGTTAAACGTTGATTACTGGGTTCGGCATGGTTGGTTTAGTGGGGAATAAATTCAGTTTGCCCTTAATAAACAAGAACAGAATAGCTTACGCCCTCTTCCCCGTAAACATTAAAATCGTGGTATGCAGGCAGACCAGGCCCACACGAGACCAAGCACATTGTACAATGCACATGCTAAAACCGCCCTTGTTGCTTGGTTGTGTTATTCTCCAAGTAAGTAAGTAAGGGAAGTAAGTAAGTAAGTTTTATTTCCACACACATAGCATATTACATTATAATAATTTACACTTTGTGATTTACCTCCCAAGAAAATATTGTCTGGAATAAAATATTTATTTACTATTCCTAAACAAATAAACTTTGTTTTTGAGGTGTTTGGAAAGGTACAATTTGCTGTATCAAGCAGGATGCAAATTGAGATATACTACGTCCATTTCTATCCTAAAATAAGTACGATAATTATGCCTTAGTCTTAGTTTGTACATATCATAAAAAATTTACGTTGGCTAGTAATAGAATTTGAGTGCCT